>ML297713.1:0-12565 GCA_005239495.1 Nicotiana undulata
TATAGCTCGATGGTAATGAAAATAATGCAATACTGTATATATAGATTCTCTGCTCTCTTGACTTGAAGAAGACAATACTCATTTGAATATGAAGTCCCGATAAGGGAGAACAGAAAAGGTCCAAATATGCCCGTGAACTATTTGAAATAGGACAAATATGCCCGTCGTTAATAGTTTGGCCCAAATATGCCCAAACCGTCCAATAGTTGTGCAAATTTGCCCTTTTTTTAACGGAAACAGTATATATATATATTTTTTTTAATTAATTAAAATCAAAATATTTTTTTTCTAATGCAATTTTTCTAAAAGTTTTTTTTTACTCAAAACTGAAGAAAAAAAGGGAAATATTTTTTTCCATTTTTTACAAAAGAACTGAAAAATATTTTCTAAAACAATATTTTTGTAAAAACAGAAATAAAATCTAAAAAGCAATTTTCTAAAGCAATGTTTTTGTAAAAAATGGAAAAAAAACTGAATTTATTTTTACTAAAAACTGAAAAAACGAAAAAAAATGCTTTAAAAAAACTGAAAAATTATTTTCTAAAACAATATTTTTGTAAAAACAGAAATAAAATCTAAAAAGCAATTTTCTAAAGCAATGTTTTTGTAAAAAATGGAAAAAAAACTGAATTTATTTTTACTAAAAACTGAAAAAACGAAAAAAAATGCTTTAAAAAAACTGAAAAATTATTTTCTAAAACAATGATTTTTGTAAATTCTAGAAACAAAACTGAAAAGCAATTTTCTAAGCGGTAAAAACTGGAAAAAACTGATTCTTTTAAAACTGAAAACTGATAAAAAGAAAATATTTGTTTTTTTTCAGTTTTACAAAAACATTGCTTTAGAAAATTGCTTTTCAATTTTTTTTTTTGTTTTTACAAAAACAATTGTTTTAGAAATTAGTTTTCAATTTTTTTAAAGCGATATTTTTCTAAAAACTGGAAAAAATATTTTGATTTTAATTAATTAAAAAAAGAAAAGAAAAAATAATGTTTCCGTTAAAAAAAAGGGCAAATTTGCACAACTATTGGACGGTTTGGGCATATTTGGGCCAAACTATTAACGACGGGCATATTTGTCCTATTTCAAATAGTTCACGGGCATATTTGGACATTTTCCGAAGGGAGAATATTGTATCTTATGAGACTAGGAAATGTACATAAAATTCAGGAATATGTATGTTTCTATATACCTCGTTATCAAACTCATGTAATTACGGGATCATGCCAAAATAAAAGAAGGGCTTAGACTTAAACATACCTGGAGTAGGGAAAAATTCGTATGATATTCTTGAAAAAGGTTGCACCGTACTCCCTTAGAATCGAAAAATCTCACGTTGCTAAGGCACTAAGAAATCTCGTTGGAATTTTAGTTGCTACCGTTAGAATTCTTGTGGATGTTATGAATTCTCTTTGTTTTGTAACCTTTGCCATATGAAATCATTATCAAATTACTACTTGAATGTCTAAAGTCCAAAGAAGCCAAAATGCCAATTCTCACGTTCTGGACATGTTATGATGTTTTGAACAAAACTTTGAGCCCTCATCCGTTAGCTAGCAATTTTGTATACAATATTGATAAGGTAAGAAAGTCTCTTAAGTTTGTAAGCTTGTGGGTCCCACTTTGTGGCTTACTTGGCCAACAATTCGCTTCAAATGTGACACATTGTTTTGTTATTTAATAGTCATCACATAAGACATGGGTTGTTGCCACGTTTTGGTGGGTTTAAGCCTATCCAATTTTTATCCACCCATTTCCTTAATTATATGGTTAATGTTCCACCAAAAAAATCCACATAATGGCCATGTGGTACCCTATATGACGCTAGTCCATAAATATCGGGTATTTATAATCCGGGCCGTATTTTATCTCAAAATGCCAAACTTCGATGAAATTCGTTTTCATCGATTTTCTTACCCTCTAACCTTCACGAATTTACTTATCACTTTCTTGCAATAGCATAATACTTATAACCTCATAATCTCATTCCCAAACTTACGTCGATTAACTTACGACAAACTTTAACGTATGAAAATGCGGATGTGACATCTCATTTCCCGAGCTTCCATCAATTTATTTATGGTGTACTTCCAGGTACGAAAATATGGGGTGTAACAATAGGCTAGATAAGCTAAATAACCCTTCTCGACCATGTGTCGAGCCTTCATAAAAGAGATGAACTGACAAGGTGTGCTAACAGACGAACCCTTCCACTCCAATCTAGGCAACTCTGGCATCGCCAAGGTAAGAGTCTGGGCATGGCAATCAAGGATGGTGTGATATGAAGATAACCAGTCCATGCCTAGGATGACCTCAAAGTCTGTAATATCAAGCATCAGAAAATCCGCTCTAGTCTCATAACCACAGAATGTAATAATGCAAGACCAATAGACCCGATCCACAATAACAGAATTGCCCACCGGAGTGCACATATATATAGGAGTACCCAAGGACTCACGACCAACATCTAGGAAATGAGCAAACAAAGATGACACATATGAATAGGTAGACCCTGGATCAAATAATAATGAAGCATCCCTACCGCAGAAAACAATAATACCTATTTTCACGGCATTTGAGGCCACTACATCTGGTATGGATAGGAAAACATAGAATTTAGTTGGAATGCTACATGGCTGGCCTACACCTCTAGGACGGCCCCTGCCGACCTGCCCTTCTCTTATAGGCAGTCGGATGGCTGGTGTGGCTACTGGTGCTATAATAATGGTTAAGAACCCTGCTGCACTGCCTTGCCCCGAAGCCTTGGGCAGAATCTTCGCACATGGCTAAGATCGTCGCACTTGAAACAACCTCTCGGTACGGTGGACTCCTGACATGAAGTCTGACTTTGATGGCCTGAATACCAATTGGAGGAACCCTGAATAGCTGGTGGGCGGTACGAATCTGTCATGGCGCTGAAATAAGATCACACTGGAGCACCCCGAGGAGGCGGTGATGTTGGATATATGGGTCGGCTAGGCTGACCTCTCCCAAAATGACCCATGTCCCCAGATCGGAAATCCTCCGAAATAATGGAACTGCTTGTCTTACGGCATCTTCTCTCGGCACCGCTGACGATAACCCTCAATCCTCCAAGCTATCTCTACAACTAGCTGGTAAGAAGTCCCCATCTAAACCTCTAGGGCCATTGTGGTCTGAATACCGGAGTGCAACCCCGTAACAAAAGTTCTTACTCTCTACGCCTCAGTAGGGAGTATCGTAAGAGCATGGCGCGACAACATAGAGAATCTCGCCTCATAATCGGTCACTAACATCTGACCCTGCTGGAGTAGCTCAAACTGAAACCGCAACTCTTCCCCTTGAAAAGGTGGAATATACCTATCCATAATAGTACGTGTGAATTGGTCCCAAGTCAAGGGAGGAGAACCTGTTGGTTTGCCAAGAATATAAGTGTCACGACCCAAAACCTATGGGTTGTGATGGAGCCGGACACCACTGTCAGGCAAGACGACCCTTTAATCAGTTAGAACATTTTCCTGTTTAATATTTTAGAATCGAAGCCTCTTCTTGCATTTTCATTATTTAATAATAAGTTTCGTAGTTGAAATACGACAAGAAACCAACTTAATACAAAAAAAATGAGATAGCAAGACATCCCCAGAACCCGGTGACACAAGTCCATGAGCAATTTCTAAGAATTTATACAATTATACAACGCTTGTCCGAAAACAAATTGGACAAAGGCAATAAATATAAAATGTAGGTACACAGAAGGGAGACTCCGGCAGCTGTGGAACGTCACTGGATGAATGCAGCCCGTATAAGTCCCCAAATCGATCACTGTACTATAAAGGTACATGTGCAACAAAATGCACAGAAAGTGTAGTATGAGTACATATACATATATATGTACCCAGTGAGTATCCCGTCTAATCTCGAAGAAGTAGTGATGAGAGGTCGACTCGATACTTACTAAGGTCCAACAGTAATAGTATAAAACAGGATATAAGGAGAGCAGTAGATATGTAAATAGTGCACCACAATTGTGAAGAGAATACAGAGTTTCCAAGTAAATATTGAAAGCAGTAACAACTCGCCTATCTCTTTTCCCCAAACATCTGTCAAATCATAAATCAGGAAAACGGTACCAAATAGTCATGCGCACACAGGAGTAAGACAATCGGTCGGAGTCATAGGGAAGAATAGCTATGCACTGCCGGGGATCGACCGGCCTGTACCAAGAGTGCATGCTTACAGTGTAATCATATCAAGAACATCTATGCACTGTCGGGGATCGACCGGCCCGTACCAAGAGTGCATGCTTACCAATAATACTCCCTACGCACTGTCGGGGATCGACCTACCCGTACGAAGAGTGCGTCTATCAATGTAATCATATCATATCATAGCATAACTTCGTCCATGCACTGCCGGGGATCGACCGGCCTGTACCAAGAGTGCATTCTTAATTAAATCCATATGCACTGCCGGGGATCGACCGGCCCGTACCAAGAGTGCACTATAAATCCGCCGTGGCGTACGGCCCGCTCCCATAAGAGTGAAGGAAATTACATATTGCTCGCGAGATGTAAATTACGAAGCGACAACATGCGCACACAGAATGTAAAGTTTATTTCACCACAATCCTTTCCAATTATTTAAGTAAATGAAAGCTCGGGGAAACAATAATATCTTACATGAGTACAAAACTTATAAGTCATTTCTTTTCCTTTCATAATACTTTCCATAAATAATATCTTTCATATTACTTCCCGTAAGTTAATACATTTCATAATATTTTTCCGTGAAAACAATTTCCTTCCATATTAATTTAAAATCCATAAATCTCAGAGAAACAAACCACACAACAGGATATTATAACATACATATAATTCATTACAAGAAGTATACAGGGCATGATGTGGGGCCTAACTACCCGGACATAACAATAGTAGCCGCTACGTACGGACTCTCGTCACTTGGTACGTACGTAGCCCTACCAAACAATTACATATAGCATGTAGAACACCTAAGGGGACAATTCCCTCTTACAAGGTTAGAAAGGAGACTCACCTCGCTCCGAAGATTCATCACCGTCTTCCAAGCCTCTACGACGACTAAAATGGATGCGCAACACTCCAAAACTATCCAAATAACGATAATTCAATGAAAATATACTCAATAGATCATAACCAATTAAAATTACAAAGTTCCTCAGCCCGGATCAATGAAATGACCAAAATTCCCTCGGGCCCACGTGCCCGGACCTCTAAATTTCTTGAAGAAAATCCCTACCCGAAGCTTTACTAATTCAATTACACATTTTACTCAATTATTCATGCTCAATTCGTGGCTAAAATCCAAATTTCCAAATTTCTAGGTTTTCTTCAAAATTCCCAATTTTCCCACAAATTTTCATGTTAAATATGTGTAATAATCTTGTATTTAACTTGTAAATAAGTAGTATATCTTACCTCTTGATGCTTGATGAAAATCACCCTTTGGAATCCTCCAAAATCGCCCTAACCAAGTGAAGGAATTGATGAAATGGCCAAAATCCCATTTTTTAAACATTCTATCCAGGTATTTACTTAGTGCGATCGCTGAAAATGCTTTGCGATAGCGGAGTACAATTTTCAACCCCAAAATTTGCTCTTTGTGATCGCCGAAAGAGCTTCGCGATCGCGGAGAACAAATGCCCAGCCTCCCGGACAGCCTCTAGTAGAATAGTCATAACCTTTTGCACCAAACTCCAAATGACAAATGGTTTAATGTTCTGAAAACTAGACTTCAAGATCTATGACTTTTATTTGTTGGTCATCTCCCAAATGCTTATATATTCCGAGATATAAGCTGCCAAAGTCATCCCTGTGCAACACAAACTTCTTCTTCATCTTCCCGGACACCCTGTAGTGTAACAGCCATATCGTTTTATACACAAATCCAAATGATAAATGGTTTACATTTATAAAAACTAGACACAAAGGACTACAACTTTCGGTTTTACATCATTGCAAAATTCAGTATATATTGTGAGATATGAGCCTCCAAAGACGAGTCAGTGCAGAAGAACATTTCTTCTATGCGATCGCCCAAGCATGCCTGCGATCGCACAGGCCTTTTTCCAGCTCCCTCCACATCCTTCTCCGCGATCGCACCACTGAGGCCGCGATCGCACAGACCAAAAATCACCCCTCCCATTTTCTCCTCCACGATCGCACTACAAGGGATGCGATCGCACAACACACCAGAAACATCGGATGACAGCAACAACAAAGTAGAGAAAAATGGCCCGAAACCACCCAAAACACACCCGAGGCCCCCGCGACCCCGTCCAAATCACACGACTCAGTCCCATAACACCCCACAAACTTTCTCGAGGCTTCAAATCACATCAAAGAACGCCGAAATCACGAATCGCACTAAAATTCAACTTTATGAACTTTGAAAATTCCAACTTTCACATATGATGCCGAAACCTATCAAATCACGTCCGATTGACCTCAAATTTTGCACACAATTCATATTCGACATTATGGACCTGCTCCAACTTTCGGAATTGGAATCCGACCCCAATATAAAAAAAGTCAAACTCTCGGTCAAACTTCTCAAAAACCTTCAAATTTCTATCTTTAGCCAAATGACTTCAAAATGACTTCCGGACATCCGAATTCACTTCCGATCGCGCTCCCAACTCCAGAATCACCATACGGAGCTATTCCCAGACTCGGAATCCCAAACGGACATCATATCATTGAAATGTACTTCAAATCAAACTTAGGAAATTTCCTTAAAATACTAACTTTCCACAATATACGTTGAACTGCTCCCGAGTTATCCAAAACCCATTCCGGACATACGCCCAAGTCCAAAATCATCATACAAACCAACTGGAACCTTCGGATCCTGATTCCGAGGTCGTTTACTCAAAATCCCAGCCTTACTCGATTTCTTCAACTTAAGACTTCTGAAATGAGAATTTTCCTTTAAATTCAACTCCGATCTTCCTGAATTTCAATTCCGACCATATGCACAAGTCAATATACCTGAAATGAAGCTGTTCGTGACTCCCAACTGCTGAATGACGTGCTGGATCTCAAAACAACCGGTCGGGTCGTTACAATAAGACTACCACCACCTACGGGGCCTGCCCTCTAGGTGGAAAGTAGTGAAATCCACCTCGTGGGACTCCAATATACTCATATTTTGCAGTCTGTCCCTACACCGATCAATGAAGTCCTGGGTATCCTCATGTCGCTCACCTCCGAAGAGAGGAGGCTATAGCATCGTCCATCTGATTAATAGATTTTGCAGCTCGCTGACAGCAGCTGGTCTTGGCTCATATACAGCTGCTGTCACTAGCTGGGCTCCGCCCACGGGTAGTGTGCCTGGGGTTTGATATACAATAGTTACATTCCTAGGAGCCTGAGCGGTAGGGGTCAGTTCTCCCCCTCCTGCCTGGGATGTGGTTGGGTCTGCAGGAAATAAGCTAACCTGATTCATTGTATGCATGAACCGTAACATACACTTCATGACCGCCACTAGTTGGCCGAACGATTGGTGCAGCTACTGGTGCTGTAATCATAGGCTGAGAACTTTGTTGCACTGCCATACCTCGAAGCCTGGGTCAGAACATCCGCACATCGCTGAAATCCCCGCACTCGTAAAACCCTATCAAAATGATGGACTACTGACCTAAAGTCTGACTCTCCTGGCTTTTGAATACTTGATCTCGGCCAAACCCACACCACAAATAAGTAGTGAGGCGGTCGATTCAATAATAAACCCAACGAAGGTCGGGATCGAATCCACAAGGAGTTAGAAATGGGATTAGGTGTATGTCTCGTTTGATTGTATGTTTTGGCCCAAATTATACTTCCACAATATTTATTGTTGTTCTACTTCTACTTTGTTCTATTGTATGCAAGTATAAAACTAAGGGACAATATTTTTGGTTTTGAGTTTTTTTTCAATTGATAAAAGGATCTAGGGTCGTGAATTCCACCTAGGTGGCTACCTAATGGGTTGTAAACTCTAGGGAAAGTTTGATTGGTCGGGGTCGTAATATAGCAATCACATCTAGGTACTCACTCTATACCTCTCGGTAGTTTGAGTGATTTTGCCAAATTTAGCTTTCCCAAGTCCAAATGGGTATTGCACAATACAAGTGATCATTTCTCAATTTGGATCTTACTATCTCTAGATTCAACCCTTTAATTGGGGATATCAATTTCTTAAGTTCACCCCAATTTCTTGTTAGTCAAGATTTCCTAGACTTAGTCTCTCTTTCTCAAGTAGAGACTAAGCATGAATCAGTGTTTGCAATCACTAATCCTTGAGTTCTACCAAGAACTAGGCTAAATATCACTAACCTAATCACAAACAAGTCGTAACTCAAACACCCATCAAATACCCATACTAGGGTTGGGTCACAACCCTAGCTAGAAATTTATCTACTCATGAAAATTGTAGAAATTGAAGAAGAAATAAAAATAGAATCCATAATAATTTATAATGGGCTGAAAATCAAGTGCTTGGAGACAAATCTAGTAAAAAATTACTTAAACCAGTAAAGAAAAAGGCACATGCGCTCCTCTAAAACAAAACTTGACCTAAAAATGACAAAAAGTGCTATTTATACTAAGCTAAAAATATCTGACAAAAATGCACCTATAGAGGTTGTGCAGCCGCATAATTTTGAGTGCGATCCGCACTCTGAGCTTGGCATGTCAAATGGGCCTTCTGTGGTCGCACAAAGTTGGGATGCGGCCGCACTTCATCAAGTTGTGCGGACCGCACATTTCTGAGAGCGGCCGCACACTTGGTTTGAACTGGAATATGGACTTGACTATGCGGACCACACATTTGTGAGTGCAGCCACACACTGGCTTCTTCGGCCGCACGATATTCATGCGGTCCACACATCTTTTACTCGAGGTTCTCTGAATCTTCTCCTTTGTGGTCCTCATAATAGTGAATGCGGTCTTACAACTTTAGATTCTTAAAATTTCCAAGTCTCTGAACCTCTCTTATGCGGCCACACCATAATTATGCGGTCCGCATACTCTGAAGATACTTTGGCAGGGATCCTTCATTGTTTGCGTCCGCACACAATATTGTGCGGTCCGCACTCTAAGCATTTTTTCATTGTTTTTGTCCTTGTCCAACTTTGACTCCTTTTTGAGTTGATTTTCATTTTTTTTTATCATTTCCCAATATTCCTGCAAGAAAACTCATTTCATTAGTTCTCGGGATAACTTTAAGCATTTTCAATCTAAAACAAAAGTAAACGAGAGCAAATAAGCGGTCAAAATCCCTACTTATCCACTCCCTCAAACTTAAGCTTTTGTTTGTCCTCAGCAATTAAGGCAATTCCCACTTCCATTAGATAAAGGGATATTTCACATGTCCTAAGTTAAGTCAAAGCACAAATCAATTGGGACCAACAATTACCCACACGCTCATGAATCATTAACAAGCCTAAGATTTGAAAATTGAAGCACAAATGGCTCTAATGTGACATTTAAGCATCAAGGATTGACTATTGTTCATCAAGGAAGCTCGCACTTTCATGTAAGTCATTGTGGATCCCAAACCCCTCCTCCTATACTCTCCGGAAGCTCATCTCGCTCACGAATGAAGAATTCAAAATAATGACTCGAGGAAGACTCGCTCTTCACTCTCAAAAGAATGTCACAAGCCCGGCTCTAAGTACCATATGCTTGCCCCTCATGTAGATCACCACTAATGTAAGATATCTAGTCTTGAAATCATGTAGGGATTTTTCGGCATGTAATGAAGGCTATTAGATTAAGGAGGGTAATATCGTATTGGAATCGATTCATATTTACTTTAGCACATCGTATTCTCTTGTTAGCTCATACTTTGCCGACTCTTTGAGTCATTTTCTTTTCCCTAAGGGGGATTAGAGAGACTTGAAATCACTCTTTCTTTGTAATTCTATTCACGATATCCATGCTTCTCACTTCTTTCTTTTGCATCTTTTTCACCCTTTCACATTATTAACTTTCTTTTTGTGTTTTCCTTTGTTCTTCCTTTCTTTTTCTTTGCCTTTTCCTCTCTTTCATTTATTTTGCATTTTTGTGCCTTGAATCCATCTTTAAACTCCTCGTCCCTCCCCCAAACTTATATTCTTGCCATTTGAATCACATGAGTGCTAAAGAAAAGTTGGGTGCCAAGAGAGGGTCACTATAAACCGGTTAAAGTCTTGTAATGTGGTTATTTCAAAGAAAGGCTTTAGAATAAAAAGGGTTTACTAAGGATGATATCATTGGTGGGCCATGCAAGGTTTCAAAATGGACCAAGGAGAGCCTACAATCACTTTTCAAGCCAAGCTAACTTAGAATTTTGCCTAGAAACACATTCTGGCCAAGTTCTAGACCATTCGCACGGGCACTTGGACTTGTAACAAAATACCTCACCTCTCGCACAACCGGATTGTTAAAGAGAAAGAAGTCGAGGGACCACAACCGCATTCAAGATTGAAAATCTCTACGGTTCAACTAAACCATCTGATGATTGTCTAAGTAAACACAAGATTCATAAGGTCACTAACTAGAGCTATTTCTTTACAAAAACTTGTTTTTAACCATAAGTGCATAGTTAAGTGTGCTGGTACCTAGTGAAACATGCCCGACTCTTATTTATTCATAACACTACTTGTTTTTACCTAAACATCAAAAACTGACTCAATCCCTTAAGAAGGTTGTCACGCCATCCATCGTTGGGAAGAGCCACCCGGTTCACACAAGACCCACCTTTGGGGTCATTCCGAGCAGTATAGACCCGTTCGGCATATTGGTGAGCCATTGAAATTTTCTTGAAATCCTAAGTTTGAACTAAGGGGTTTTGGAGGGTGATTTCTAGTTTGGATGATGTTTTTAGTGTTCTGGGAGCTCGAGCAAGTCCGTCATGTGATTTGGGACTTGTTGGTATAATTTGTCGAGGGCTCGGGTGGGCCCAGGGGTCTCCTGGACCCCGATCGGGGTCAAAAATCAGCAATTTGCATAGCTGGTGGGAATTTTCTGGTGTGACCGCACCTGCGGTCCATGAGCCGCAGGCGCGAGGTTCGCACCAGCGGAAAATCAATCGCAGGCGCGGCTCCTTCCGCAGGAGCGGCCTTTTCTCCGCAGGAGCGGACCAGACTCCGCAGGCGCGAGCAATCCCCAGGGCCCAGGCCATCATAGGTGCGGCCAATTTCCCGCAGGTGCGAGAATTCCCCCCAGTGCCCAGGCCTTTTTCCGCAGAAGCGACCCTTTTCCCGCAGGTGCGAGTCCGCACTTGCGATCCAAAGGTCGCAGGTGCGGAAACTGCTGGGCAGACCTATAAATAGCCCTTTCGTGAATTTTTTCCCAAAACACAAATTTTTCCTCCATTGTTGCACACCCCAAGAGCTCTAGAGCAGTGATTTCGGCCTAATTACTCACGTAAGTAATTCTTTGGCCTACGCATGTTAAAACCTTCAATTCTTTGGGAATTTCATCTTCCAAATTCATAGAAATTCATAAGAAATAGTTGGGGAGAATAGAGGGTTTTGAGGAAAATGGGAATTCTGATTTTAGGGCCATTGTAGGATGATTAATTGAGTTAATCTTGATCCTTAGGCGACGTATAGCCTATTTCTTCAAGAATTATAATTTTTCGGACGCCGAGGCTCGGAGTTGAATTTCAAAAGTATGTCAAGAATGTGTTTTTTTGGGAAAATTCTTGATAAATCCTCCTCGATTCTTCCTAAATTGAAATAATTATTTATATTTGGCTAGTTGCAAGCCATCGAGGGTAATTCGGAGGATTCGTGCGTCTTGTTGATTGGTCCGTTGGCCGGAGGAGCACTTGTCCAGGTGAGTCTCCTTTCCAAACTTTGTAAGGGGGAAATGTCCCCTAGGCTCTTGATTGCTAATTGTGCTCGTTGAGGGGGGCTACGTACGTACCACGTGACGAGAGTCCGTACGTGGCATCTATACTGTATGTTGGGTAGCCGTAGGACCCACGAGCATGTTCTAATTGTTGTTTGATATTATTTGACGTTTTGTACAAGTTATTACTGATATTTGATGATGAAATTGAGCTAGGATAGCTGTGAATTTAATGTACACAACGTTCAGATAAGAGTTATGAACCCCACCAATTGAGTAATTGTGTTACTTCTATATAATTGATAAAGAGCAAATAGTAAACGAATAATGAGCTGTTGAGCTAAATGAAGGTGATTAAAATTCCTTCTCATACTTGAATTGTTCAATCATGGTAGTATTATGAGCAAAGAGGATAATATGATGAAAATCCTAACTTTGGCTATCAAGTGAGGTGTGAGTATCCGATCCCGTTGAGTGTGGGCGAGTTGGTACTACGGTGTCTACATATACACATATATATATGCATTCATGCAGTCGCATACATGCATTCATGCATTCATGGCCCCCGAGTCACAGGTTTGATTCGTGATCGGGGAGATCTTTTATTTTCATTGCCCCTGAGTCACAGGTATGATTCGTGATCAGGGAGAATGTCACTTATGCTTTACTTGCCCCTGAGTCACAGGTTTGATTCGTGATCAGGGAGGAATTACACTCATATTTTTACT
>ML297714.1:640-21047 GCA_005239495.1 Nicotiana undulata
AACTTCGATTAGAGTTAAGAACCACACTAACATAGTGATATTTTCACACCTATTCCCTGTGGGATTCGACCCCAACCTTGTTGGGTTATTATATTTGACTTCGACCGCTTTACACTATTTTAGAAGTGTAATTTGAGCGTATCAGAGCCTACAGGCTAACCTAAAGAGCCTAAGGGCCGACTTAAAAGAGCCTAATGGCCAATCTAAGGAGCCCAAGGGCTGATATTTAAAAGCCTAAGGGCCAAAACTTAAAGAGCTTAAAGGCCAAAACTCGAGACCTTCCCTAGCTCGGACTCAAAAGTCCCTTCAGCTCGAGTTAATATCTAACCAACTTAATCATTGGTCAAAACATAAAACCTAAGGGTTTTATATTCTAAGTCCAAAAATTGAGCTGACGGTCAACAACACTAAAATTCATTCCTTAAGAGAAGACAGCGAAAATTGACACAAAACGAAGATGAGACAAAAAGTCCTTTATATTCAAGAGTTGGCCCAAAAATACATTTACAAAACTCCCAACATGGAGCCCTTACACAAAGGAAAGAAAATAAAAAAGGACCTAATCTACTGTCGGGGTCACTTGCTCGGATGCCGCATCCATGGGAGCCACATCTCCGGGAGCCTGTCCTCCGATAGCCTGGTCTTTGAGGGCCTCTTCTTCCTCAGGGACTTCCTCGGGGACTTCAGCCTCTTCTTCCCCACTCTTAGAGCCACTGGTCGAATCCTCATCGGCGGAGAGCAATGCAGCTGCTTCTTCTTCCAAAGCTCTTACCTTTTCGATCTCGGCAGAAAGGTCAAAGCCTTTAGCATGCACCTCCTCGAGAGTTTTCCTTTGAGTTTCTAGACGAACGTGGTTGGTGACACGAGTTATCTTTATCTTGGCTTCAGTAGATACCTCCTTAACCCGAGCATTAGAGGCAGGAACATCGGTTCGGTATGAGGACACGAACACATTAGCTTCGGACATGACTTTGGATAATTCAGTGGCCGACTTAGTATGAAGCTCCTTATATTTGTGGCTCTCCTCTTTTTCACTCTAAAGTTGGTGCTCATCCAAGGTTAGATTTTCCCGAAGAGTATCCTTCTCGGAGGCTAGATCATCCATATGTTGCTTCAACCCGAGGATTTCAGCATCTTTGATTTTAAGCTCCTCACAAATTTGCCCCACTAGATTGTACTTCTGCTTAAGCTGAAAACATCAAGTTGAAACATTAGACACCAAAACAAGTAAGCATAAAATAAGCCCACAAAGGCTATACTACCTGCTCAACGAACTCGGCCCGCTCTTGGGATGACTTCTCCGAATGTGCTCGAAGGTCGCTGAGTTCACCCTCTCTTTTGACACAAAAAGCCTTGAGTTCATTCGACTTTAGCATAAGCTTCCTAAGCTCATCTTCACATCAGAAAAGCTCAGCCCGAGACTTGGAAAAAGCTTGATCGTAGAGCATCACAACCTTGTCACAAAGAAAGGAAGTCAATGAGGCATAAATCAAATGCTAAGCATAATTGTCAAGACAAAGTGTACTTGCTTTCGAAGCTTCTCGGCCTCTTCGAAGATGAACGAGGCGTCAAGGTTGGGGCTCTCCTCAATCCCGGCAAGGTAATCACCAAAGATGTCATTCTCCCTATGAGATGTTACACATCAGGAGTTTTCATATCCTGGGCATCCCGTATTTGCCCCTCAGAAAAATCGGGCTTGGTGGAGAGTCGTCCACGTCAATTACCCGAGTGGCTCAATCGGGGCCTTCTCTCACCTTCGAGAAACCTTAGGGTTGGGTTCTTCGGGCTCATCGACCAAGTGTTTTTCATCACAAGGCATGTTCTGGTCACTATTCTGTTCGGGGAGTGTGCTCGAACTCCCCTCGGAGATCCCCCCAGCTCGATATTGAACCACCTCGACAACCTTCGGTCCAGCAGCCTTTGGAGCATCGGTTCTGCCTCCCCTCTGAGTTACTAACGGGAGGGCATCGCCTTCTCCCTCAGACTCATCTCCCTCTTCGTCCTCAACATGCAGACGTGCAGCAGCTTCAGGAGTCAAGGCCAGCGTACCGACCCTAGGTTTTCGAAGCCAAGCCTTTTTTGGCTTCGAGGACTCCGTTGGTGACCCTTTCTTTCTCTTCTTGTCCTTGGTGGGTTTTGGAGTATCTACCTTGCCAGGTGGGGGCGTCCTCATTGAAACAACATCTCCGAGGCCTACACAAGCGCAAAGTTAAGTGTATTGCCAAGGGGTATTTCACTAAGGGATTCGAGTATGCGAATGATAAGAACTCAACATGGTTTTTGGCCTCCCATAGGCCTTTGGCCAAGTCGCACCAGACGCGCTCGACATATATGGAGGTAGAATCCAGTTGCCGAACCCAGCTCGGGAGGTCCTGAATCACACCGGGATACCAATCGACGGTTGCATCATCAAAAAGGAGTTAGTTCGAAAGAAAGAGAGAATATTTAATTAATGAAACATACTCGATGAGTCTATACTTAGGCTTCATATTCCATTCCTCGGGGAATGGAATCTTTTCAGCAGGAATCAGGTCGGAGGTCCTGACTCGAACGAAGCGGCTCATCCACCCTCAGTCTTTATCTTCATCGATGCTAGCGAAGAAAGACTTTGAAGATCGGCATTATACGTTTATCAGGCCACCTTGATAGAGACGAGGACTGTATAGTCTAATCAGATGGTCGAGGGTAAAAGGCATCCCCTCGACCTTACTCAAAAAATACCTAATCAGGTGAACAATTTGCCAGAAGGAAGGATAGATTTGGTCGAGCGTAACCCGATATTGTCGACAGAAGTTGAGAATCACTGGATCTTGAAGGGGAAAAGAAGATTCTACGGGACCTAAGGTGAACGGGTATGTATATACGCTTAGGTAACCTGCTTTGTAAGTGGTTATGTCCTATTCAGGTGAAGGGATATCCACTTGTACTTCATCCCCCCAACGACAATCCGCCTTCACTTGTTCTAGTGTGGTGATTAAGTTGATATACCGAAACATGGGTTCATATCGTCCCGGAACTGAGGCAGGTTTGTCGACCTTGAAATCAGAAGATGTATCACAAGGCCCAGGGGTACACTCCTCAATGCAAAGAGGTACTACCATTTTGTTCTTAAACGAGCGTGAAGACGAAGGGGCCTTCTCTTTTTGGGGAACAGTCTTAGAAGTTTTTTCCATTTTTGTTGTGAAAATTCAGAGGAAGAAGAAGAAGTTGGTTAAGGAATGAGCATTAGAAAGGTGTACAATGCAGAGAGGAGTGTTGATACCCAGGTTTTTCTTCAAATTATTTTAAAATTTGCATATATACCTTCAAAATCAATTTTTATAACAATTGGTATTGTTTCATAATTTTTCATATTTTTTATCAATTTATTTCTAATTTATCCAGTACTTTTATATCCAATAATTAATCATAAATTGCATTACAAATAATTTTAAAATATTTTTTGGTTCAATATATCATTTTTACTCCTATTTTTAGGATTTAATTATTTCACAAATTAGCCAAATTGACATTATTTGGCTATAATTGCAATGCCTAATTATATATTTTATGCTATTTTAATTCAATAATCAGTCATTTTATATTTTAATACTAGTTAATCACCTTAATTTCACCTATTTAGCCTTAATTTCATTTTATATAATTATAGCTATTTATATTAACTATTTATCTATTTTTAATGGGTATTTAACAAATAGCCACTTTTAATTCCAATTTTAGCCTAATTTTACCCGGACCCAACCCAATTAATTAGCCCAAATAACCCAAGCCCAATTCCCAAATTACTCGACCCAATCCCCCATTCAATTTGAGCTGTTGATTATTTCAAATCAACGGCCCATATCAACCCTTACCATTAATAACTCCCTAATAACTACCCCCCCTCATTCATTCCCCCCGTCTTCATTCTCTCTCACCGTCTCTCCATCTCCCCCCCCTCTCTCTCTAGTTCTCTCTAGAACCTTCCCCCTCCGATGAACCATGTCCATCTTCTCCGGCCACCTCCCTCGCCGAAAAACATGACCTCTCATCATTCCTAGCCTATGTCTCACCCCACGCTGGCTTGACACTGTCCTGAGGACCTCAGGTGAACCTGGAGCGTTTTAACTCCCACCTATGGCCTTTCATGCGTTTTCCGGCCATCTCCGGTCGTTCGAGTAAGATATACTACTTTCCGGCTAGAACCAGTAATATTTTGGGGTTTTATTATCCTTTCTGGGTTCTCTCTTTGAAACCCTAAATTCTAAAACTTCCGATATTTCTAGATCTATAACAGATCTATACATATTTCGAGTTGTTTTGACGTTTTCTTCAAGAGTTTTTCATCTTCCCTAAAATAGATTGTTCATCTTCCAACAAGGGTTTCTAAAACCTTTCTTTAAAAAAATGATTTCTTCAAGTTTAAATGTTATCCTGATTCTTCTCATATGTTTAAACGATTTTTGTTAAGATCGCTTTTTATTTATGTTAAAACCTTAGTTTTAACATTGTATTATAATTTTAAGTCTGTCTTATTGATTTGTTCTTTCAATGTGTATGTGTGTCTGTTGCTCATGAGTACGTTTTGAGTTTTCTATGATTTTTACCCTATTTTTTGCTCAATAGGGTTCCTGATTTTGGCTTCTTTTATTTATATTATGTTTGTTCTGTTAACCCCTCTAATTGTTACTATTTTTAGTTGAATCTCTAATTCTATGTGATTTTGTGCTACTATGATCATTAGGGTTTCTGATTCTTTGTTTCTTCCTATTATATCATTTCGTTTGTTAATTCCTTTAATCATTTACTGTGTGCTAGTTTGAATCCCTGATTCTATGTGATTTCTACTTTGCTACGCTTATTGGGGTCTCTGATTTTACCTTTTCTTTCCTATTGTGTGTTCATTCCGTGTATTCCCAGGAATTTGTGGTAATATCCCCTTAATCAGTATTACTCCTGTTTAAACCCCAAATTTCCTGTGATCAATATCTCTCACTGATCTCTTGTGATGATTTCCTTACTGATATTCAACTTTTAAATTATTTCCTTGCCTTATTTTTGGTCGACTATGCTGTCACACAGATTCTTATGTTATTTCCTTAATTGGAATATTATGAACCTAGTCTCAATTGCATGTTCTATACTTGTTCTATATGCTGAAATTATTTCCTTGTGTGATATTTTAGTCATACATGATACTTTTCCTTATTTACTACTACCGTTTGAACTTAACTCCTTCAGTTAAGATATATCTATGCTGATTTTATACTGATTGATAACAGTCCCATAATTACTAGTTAACTTTGATTCCTACCTTATTTGCTACCTGTTTTCAAACTATATACACATTACTTCTCATTAACACAAAAGGACGAACACATTGGTTCAATACCTCTCTCTCTCATAATTAAAACTTTCTGCTCTCTTCTCACTTCTTTATGCTACTTGTTACTATTCTAATTAGCCGGCTGTAAGCCAAGGCTAACTATTGTGCTCTTCTCTACTTTGTGTTTATTTTCTTCACTTCACTGGTATGTCCTAATTCAAATTCCAGTTCTCAAACCAACATGTTTCTATTGTTGCTTCGATTTATTGTGTTTTTGATATGCTTCTATCTATTATTTTATTGTTCATCATGTAATTAAGATCTCTATTTCATCTAGTATGTTAAGCTATGCTTTATGAACTTGAAACCTGTTTCAATGTATTCTACTCTACTCCTATGTTGGTACATTAGTTTTGATCAGGGCATACTCTACTGCCTTAAGTTGTTTGATACTGTTATGTTTAGTCTAATCCTATACTATGTTATACCCCAATTCCATGAACCCCTTTAAGAGTTTCTATTCTGTATCTATGTCTACTTCTGCCTGTTACATGCCACTACTCTGTGCCTTATGTGTCCCCAATCCCTCATTACCTTGTTTGTGGTTGCAGAACTTATCCTAGTGTGTTGTCTTGATCTTGAGATGTGAATGTGTTTTCCTGAATGCCTTACTATTTTAAAATGTTTTACTGAATAAAGTCCTTTTGAAAAAACTCCTTTTAAAACCAGTCTTTCTTGTGTAAAATTATTTTGCTCAAAGCTTTTCAATACTATGTCAAGTACTCTCACTCGACTCTTAGACCCCTTAGGTTCTTCCCCCATTGTGTGAGCACCGCTTTGGGACTCTTGAGCTTCCTCTGAACCCTGACACACTAAGGTTGGCCCTTCCACACTGCACTTACCCTTTTATGGCAACGAAATCTGGGTGCGAGCACTGACTGGGATCCCTTGAGGTCCTTAGGGAACTCTGACACACCCGGATTATGAGAAAGGCTATGAAACATCACTTGGCATTGAGGATATGGAGATATGGGCCTATATTGCAGGCTCCCTATTGATAGCTTCTTATTTTTCTATTTAATTATGTAATTCATGCTCAATGTCATGTAATAACTATTTGTAAACAACTCTGGGGTTGGATAGTGAAAAGGGGAGGGTAATATGTATGATGTAATGTAATCAAGGGTAGAAATAATGCTTCCTAGGTTTACTCTCTTTTATGTGAAATAGACTTCATGTTTAGGAACCATACACACAAAGCATGCCATGCATTAGATACCATGTTCTTTAGGATTCATACATATTGTTTCTCAGCATCTCATCATCACTGCCACCACTTAGAAATCTCGTCTCTAAGGTAAATAATAAAAACGAACTGTCACCATGTGATTCTTCTCTATGTGAACTTTACATATCCTTCTACGTATTTAGAAATCCTGCCCTAGGATGAATGTGTTTACATAAACTGTAATCATCATGCTATGCACTTCGAAATCCTGTTCTAAGATAAAACAACACTAAAACAAAATTGTCACTTCTGCCTATTCTGAAACTATGCAAAATTTGGCGTGCATTTAGAAATCCTGCTTTAGTGACTGCATGTGCATCATTCTGCATTAGACATCATGTTCCAGGATCATGCTTGCTTGATTACACTTAGCCTAATTGTTGATGTATGGAAATAATATGAAACAAGTACCCTGCTCTAACAACTGGTAATTAATTCTTGTATATTCTGCAACCCTTAGAATTGCATGCTCTTAGGACTAACAACCTAAAAACTAGTAACATTTCTGATGACTGTTACATATGATCCTACGCCTAGGCAAGCCTTAGGTAATCAACCCTAAAAATAAAACTGAAATTGTCTTTTGATTATTGTCCAACTATTAGCATGCTTAAAAATCAGTAGGCAAAATTGATTAGGACTTCCTCTCTGAGTTATGCAATAAATATGTCTCTCTGTGGTCATTACTTAGATACCATGCTTAGGATTTGAATTAAACCTAGACCCTAATTGTGTTTGAGTCATGTTGATTCCTTGCATTATCTGTGGAGGTACTTGTGCCTTTCCTATTTATATGTTATCCCCTTATTTGCAGTCCTACCTTTTTTTCTATATGTCGCCTTAGTATTTTTACCTTTAAAACCTGAGGGTCTGCCTAGAACCTCCTTTATAGGATAGAAGTCCTAAATTCCTCCGGGACTAATAGGAAGGGACGGGTAACAGCATGCAATAGAGGTCGTAACCAACACTCGCATTAGTTACCTTCACAAGGTGAGAAAGGGTAGATATGGATATGATGACCGGTGCGCTAATACCCCGTGTAGCCCCTCTTTAAGGAGTGTCATATCGGGTATTGCATTGATGTGATCCATATTATAAACCTAGGATACCCCTTACCCCCATAAATATGTTTAGACTATAATCCTTTTTCAAAAAATCTATTAGCTATTAAACGTTTTCAAACAAGCAACCTATATGTGTTTAGGCTATAAATATTTCAAAATCCCCTACTATTTGGACCTTAATTGTTTACTTGCTAATTGTACAAATTCACAAATGTTATTTGGCCGGGAACCACACTCGTGGATCCTGAGGGGTGCCTAACACCTTCCCCTTGGGATAATTTCAAGCACTTACCCTGTCTCTGGTTATCAAACTTAGTCGTAGATGAACCCAAATAGGTGCCCTAACGCACCTTAAAATCGTTAGGTGGCGACTCTTCAAAATATGCAAACCCCTTTCCAAAAGGATTGAGTTGTCCCAACCAACGTAAAAAACCCTTTCAACCAGGCTCCGAAAGGAGCGCTCGAGGAAAAAAGGGGGCGCGACAGCATGGCGATTCTGCTGGGTACTTTAAGGCTTTTACCATTTCAAGTCACTTTCTGAATTTTCACCTCTTCCCATTCCCTTATGTGAAATTATTTGTTTATTTCCCTTAAGTATTTAATTTTCCTTCAAAAGTAACTGACATATCTTTCTTGTTTCCTTCCTTTGTAACCGCTTTAAATTATAAACTGTTGTATTTACTGCTTTCATAATGTGCAAATACATGACTATGTGCTTACTGTTTATTGCATTATTCATGATTCAACATTCATACTCCACTCGTGCCAAACAAAATCCTATAGCAACGCTTGATGAGTGGTTTTGACCTTCCTATATCATTACCCTCTAAATTCGAAAAGGCTTATTTGCGGTAAAACTAGTCGATCAGCGGTGCAGTCGAAGGTTCCGTACCTTTCCCCCTTGAATTGTCCATTCAAGGGTACCAGTCTAAAACTCCATAGAAACCTTACTCCGTTATACTGTTGCATGAATCATGGTCAAATCTAGCCCGGCTAGCGTGTTGTCCGCACAATAGCCTTGTCCAAAAAGTCCACTGGGTTTCCATAAACCCAAACGGGCATCATCACGTTCTGTGCATTCATTTGGAGAATTAAATGCTTCATGTTAATCGTTGATGTTAAATAGTTGAGTCTGGTGGGGGCTAGGGACTAACCCTCTTTTCCTTGCATAAATATGAGGCACGAAGTCCCCATATTCGGCATGGCACCAACATCCACCCAAAACTGCTGAGTTGGTGGGAAGATCTACGTTCTAGTGACAAAACGCTCATCAAGAAATATCTGGGTAATCTACCATCCCTCTTGGACATCCAGCCTAACAACATGATAATAGAGGCTGCTACTCTATTCTGGGACTGTGAAAGGGCCATCTTCCGCTATGGAGACATCGAAATGACACCTTTGTTAGAAGAGATAGGAGGATTGGCCGGTCTAGCTTGGGAAACTCCAGGTTTGCTAATGCCTGAGAACTGCACAGGCAGGGGTTTCTTAAAGATGATGGGTCTAAAGAAGAACATAGAATTGGGATGCCTAAAAGAATCATACATCCCTTTTGACTATCTCTATGAAAGGTACAGCCACAACAAGTCATACCGTACTTTCCATGAGGAATTCGCCATCACATCCTTGGGACACATTCATCGTAGGGTGTTCATTTTCATGGTTTGCTTCCTGGGTCTGATTGTATTCCCAATGAAGAAAGAAAGAATTCATACTATATTGGCTATGGTAACTAAGACATTGATGGAAGGAATTGGTGGGCAAAACTTCAGCATCGTGCCCATGAGAATTTCCGACATATACCGAGCCTTCGAGAAATGCCAAAAAGGAGCAAAACACTTCGAAGGTTATAACTTATTACTACAGCTTTGGCTCTTGGAACATCTCCAAAAAGGCCAATACCGACAAGAGATTCAACGAAGGGCGTGGAATGACCACATCACTTTCCACCATCCAAAGCGAATGACTTACATACCTGACATGTTTGCTCAGCCCGAGAATGCCAAAGAATGGGTCGAGCTCTTCGATAATCTGACTGAGGAACAAGTCCAATGGATGTTCGAGTGGTTTCCGACAGAAGAGTTCATCGTCTGATCTAGAGATGCACCATTCTTGATATTGATTGGTCTGAGAGGAACATATCCTTACGTCCCTCTCCGGGTTATGAGACAAGAGGGTAGAAAGAAAGTCATACCAAGGGTCGACAAGATGCACCATTTCTGGGCGGACTTTCAAAATGACGACAGTCCTCACAAGTGCCAAGCCCAACACATATGGCACTGTAAGATCGTAATGGAGAAAAACACCATTGAGCTAGACAGATATCATGCCGGTTGTTCCACTTTCTATTTGGGTTGGTTAGAAGACAATTGGGATGGTCTGGGAAAGCCAGGGTTCGTTCGAGGCCACATGATCATAGATGAAAAGGCCGAGGCGCAGGTCAAGTACAATCAACTGCGCAAGAGGATCCACGAATGTGAGGATGAGCACCGCGAGATACACCAGTCCAACAAAAAGCTGATTGAGGAATGGAAAGACAGGGCCATCATTACCAACAAGAGGCTAGGATACTTAGAACGAGGCATAGTCGATCTAGAAGGTAAATTCCTCAAAAGGGTCGAAAATTGTCAAAAGGCTGAAGGGACCGAAGGTGGACATCTAGCCAGGGCATACCTATTGTTGGGACTTCGCGAGCTGAGGAATCTGTTCGAGGGAGCCAAGAATGCCGAGTCTGGGGAAGGTCCTTCTGGTACCAAGTAGATAGGAATTTACTTTTTCGCTTTATTGATGTAATAAGGCCAACGACCATTAGTGACTTTATTTCTTGTTTATTTAGTGTCGTTTTGGGATTCGTCTATTTTTTAGCATTTAGCATTTTAAGTTCTCCAAATCAATTTGTCGTTAGGCCTACCTCGGGATTGAAGAGGTTCCCAAATTAGGACACGCTTTACATTCCCGCACTATGTGTTTAAATACTGCAATACTTTTTCATAAGCCTTACTGACTTGTTTACCTTTTGTTTTTGCTTTTGTTTTCTTTCTTTTATTATTCCCCTCCCCAAAGGTTAGTTCGTGCACTCTGGCATCATCATCCTATATCACAAGATCCAGCGGCCCTCCACCCACTCCTCCTCCTAGTCCTCCCAAAGGCAAAGGCAAGAAGAAAATGGAAGATTCAAGCAACGTCAGAAAGGAGAACACAGTTGAATGGGTAGAGGCCGCTGATGGCCAGGGTATTCTGGTTCCAAATAAGAATATGTCACAGCTTGAACAGAAATTATTGAAGTTCCAAGAGGAGCTTGATCAGGTTCAAAATCTTGCAAACCTGTCTTTCACCCTCAGCGTCCCAGATATCAACCTCCTCAACATTCAGAATCCGACACCTCCTCAAAATCATCCCGCAGCTCATCACACCACTTCACCAAAGAACCAATCCCTCCCGACACAATGTAACACTTTCCATACTCCGAAGAATACTCCACTACTCATCCCAGAACCGCAGAACTCCATAAACGACCACTTCTACACCCATGCCCCAGGCCACCACAACAATCCTATTTATGTGGAGACCATGCCACACTCCACTCAACCTATCTCAGTCACACCTGAGTCTGACAGAAAGGATATGCTTATCAGGAACTTGGCCGAGGAATTGAAGAAGTTGACCAATCGGGTTCAAGGTGTTGAGGGAATAAAGGAGTCGAGGGGTTGAATTATGAAGACCTATGTATCCATCCAATGTCGAAATGCCCGAGGGGTACAAGCCGCCCAAGTTCTAAATGTTTGATGGTACGGGTGATCCAAGGGTCCATCTAAGGACCTATTGTGACAAATTAGTTGGAGTAGGGAAAGATGAGAGGATCCGCATGAAACTGTTCATGAGGAGCTTGAAAGGGGACGCACTGTCCTGGTATATCAGCCAAGACCCCAGGAAGTGGTCAAATTGGGTAAGCATGGCATCTGACTTCATGGATAGGTTTAGATTTAAGACAGAGAACGCACCAGACGTGTTCTACATCCTGAATTTAAATAAGAAACCCACAGAAACATTTCGCGATTATGCTACTCGCTGGAGGTCCGAAGCTGCTAAGGTCAGACCCGCCTTATATGAGGAACAGATGAATAAATTCTTTGTTCGGGCTCAGGACCCACAATACTATGAGCGATTGATGGTGATTGAGAACCACAAGTTCTCCGACATTATCAAATTAGGTGAAAGGATCGAGGAAGGTATTAAAAGTGGTATGGTCACGAAATTTGAAGCCTTGCATGCTACGAATAAGGCTTTACAGTCTGGTGGTGTGTCCAAGAAAAGGGACGTGGGAGCCGTGATGGTTGTGCANTTGCACAGAGACCCAAATCCCCACTGAAATACCAAACTTACCCAACACCTCCACTCACATATCAGCCAACCCCAACTTACCAAGCACCCTCACCCTCATACCAAGCTCCACCACCAACTTATCAATCATCTCCACCACCTACATATCAACCTACTTCACCCAGACACTCCCAACCCGCTCCTGTTTACCACACTTACAACTCTTAGCCATCCCATTATAAATCACCCCCTGCATGCCAAAACTTTCCTAGACCTCGACCTAATTTTTATCGCAGACCTCCAAAACAATATACCTCCATCGCTGAACCTATTGACCAACTGTATGAAAAGCTAAAGGCTGCTGATTATGTCACCCCCATCCCTGCTGCAACCCCTGAAAATCCTTACCAGTGGGTCAACCCAAACAAGTCCTGCGCATACCACTCCGGCATGAAGGGACACACCATCGATGAATGCCGCTCTTTGAAAGACAAGATACAATCCTTGATTGAAAACAAGATCATTGTGGAAAAGAAATCCGCTCCAAACGTCCGTAACAATCCTCTTCCATACCATAAGGGTGGAGGCATCCACATGATTGAAATCGAAGAAGATTGGGATCTTGAAGGGTCAATTGGGTTGATCGTAGAAGGTGATAACCCAAAGAAACCGACAGTCACTCTCAATCCAATAATAGTTTAGATTCAGCCAGCTGAGGATGCTGAGGTAGATATGTCTGTACCTTTTGAGTTTGAAGCAACGCCACCCATAAAGATGCCAACACCAATTGAGGTCGAATTCATGTCTCCAGCAAATGTACCCGCACAATTGAAGTTGCAGTCCTACCACCTAAGGCACATGTTCCGTTCGAAGTAAAGGTAGCCACGCCGATCACAGTGGCTATATCAACCACGCCACCCTTCTCTACAAATGCTATACCATGGGACTATACGGCCAAGGCAAGAAGGAAAGGCAAAGTCAAGACTGAAGAAGCTACCGCGGCACAAGGTATGACAAGAAATAGTAGAGTCTACACACCTGAACATCTGGAGGAATCAAGCAAGCAGGCTTCCAATCAGTCACCTATTATTGAGAAAGGTCCAGACAACCTTTGGAGGAAAGTACCGGCCAAGAAGTATTAGGTCATCGACCAGTTGAACAAGACACCAGCTCAGATATCCATTCTTTCCTTGTTGCAAAATTCATAGGCGCACAGAAATGCCTTGTTAAAGGTGTTGAATGAAGCGTACGTGACAAATAATATAACTAGTGGGGAAATGCCTTGTTTGGAAAGCCATAAGATCACCTTTCATGAGGACGAATTGCCACCTGAAGGGCTGGGTTACAACAAAGCACTGCATATCACTGTGCAATGCGAAGACTATTTCATCACCAGAATTCTGATCGACGGAGGATCCAGTCTCAACATATGTCCGTTGATAACGCTCAAGAAGTTGGGAAAAGGGTTGCATGAGATAAAAGATGGAGCAATAAATGTGAAAGCTTTTGATGGCTCT
The DNA here is from genome assembly GCA_005239495.1 of Nicotiana undulata. Classification (NCBI taxonomy): domain Eukaryota; kingdom Viridiplantae; phylum Streptophyta; class Magnoliopsida; order Solanales; family Solanaceae; genus Nicotiana; species Nicotiana undulata. Next base: position 14,135 of record ML297714.1, read on the forward strand.
CAAAGGTCCATTATTGGCGAGATTAACATGTGCTTGCAGTTGGGGCCAACTTAGTTTGAGGTTGACTTCCAAGTAATAGATGTACCAGCATCCTACAACTTGCTATTAGGACGGCCATGGATACACGCTGATGGGGCCGTAGCATCAACGCTGCATCAGGCGGTAAAGTTTGAATGGAACCACCAAGAAGTGATCATTCATGGCGATGGAAGCAATCCTATTTACAATCGCCAAACTATTCCAGTGATCGAAGGTAGAAGGAAGCTGGGTGGAGAAACTTACCACCATATTGAACGAGTCAATGCTATAGACAAAGACAAATGGTGGGATAGCAAAATCGAGAGTATACTGAGCTGGAGTGGGTACGAGCCTGGTAAAGGTCTCGACAGGAACCTCCAAGGGATCTCCAAACCTATAAAGATCAAGAAACATGGCACCACTTTCGGTCTAGGGTATGAGTACACCTAGGAAGAATTAAATATCTGGTCGCCACCATGGCGCGGTCCTTACTACCCGCTGGAGCATCCGATACCGCGCCTAGAACAGACTTTTCACCAGGCCGACATTGTTTATGGGATAGATGAAGAAGAAGCACTTGCAGCATTGATGAACTTATTCCTAGAAGACATTGACATGGACTGTTGTGTTATTCTCGAGGAGGAGGGGGAGGAAGGCCCTTCCATACAGGCCGTGAGCAGAGGGTCATATTTCAAGAATTGGACCGTCAGGACAGCCAGCCGACGAGCCTCGGGGTAGCAAGGCTAAAACAAGCACTTGTTCATTGTTTTACTTTTTCTTTTCGCATTTTTCAATTCCTGCAATAAGATCTTTAATGTTCAAACGATTACTCAATTTATCAAAAAGCACTTTTAAGTCTTATGAATCAATATTTATTACTATTATTTTCTCTCATCACTCTATTTATACAGCATTACTATTACTTGTCTTGATAAACCAATGACTGTGACATGCAACGAGACAACGCAACAAACGGACATTGATTAAGAAAAAGATGATATACCTGATGAGATGTCAAAGAAGTCGAGAACTTTGAAAACAGACCTAAGTCCAACCTTGACGAAATCAAAATTTTCAGCCTGGGCGATTCAGAAAACGTCAAAGAAACTCGCATTAGCATTCATTTGTCGCCATCAGAGAAAAAGGAATACACAAAATTTCTAAAGGAGTATAAGGACATATTCGCCTAGTCGTACGATGACATGAATGGTCTAAGCACATCCATTGTTGCTAAAAAATTGCCAACTGATCCAATGTGTCCGCCGGTAAAGCAAAAGCTCAGAAAGTTCAAGCCTGACATGAGCTTGAAAATCAAAGAAGAAGTCACCAAGCAGATCAATTCCAAGGTTCTCAGGGTAGTCGAATATCCAACATGGTTAGCTAACATTGGGCCAGTACCAAAGAAAGATGGGAACGTTAGAGTTTGTGTCGACTAACGAGATCTCAACCGGTCTAGTCCGAAAGATGACTTCCCCTTACCTAACATACACATCCTGATTGACAATTGCGCCAAGCATGAGCTACAGTCATTCGTGGATTGCTTCGCTGGTTACTATCAAATCTGGATGGATGAGGAATATGCTGAGAAAACGGCTTTCATTACGCCGTGGGGAGTATATTGCTACAAGATGATTCCGTTCGACCTAAAGAATGTACGGGCCACCTACATGCGGGCTATGACCACTATCTTCCACGATATGATACACAAAGAGATTGAGGTATATGTGGATAATCTCATTATCAAGTCCAAGAAAGCCACTGATCACATAGCATACTTGAGGAAGTTCTTTAATAGGTTGCGGAAATACAATCTGAAGTTGAATCCCACGAAGTGTGCATTCGGGGTTCCTACCGATAAATTTCTCGGGTTCATTGTCAGCCGCCGAGGGATAGAACTGGATCCGTCAAAGGTCAAAGCCATTCAAGAATTACCACCGCCTAGGAACAAGAAAGATGTAATGAGTTTCCTGGGACGTCTTAATACATCAGCCGGTTCATAGCACAATCCATAGTTATATGTGAGCCGATCTTCAAGATGCCAAGGAAAGATGCCGCGACCAAATGGACCGATGATTTCCAAAAGGCCTTCGACAGAATTAAGGAATACCTGTCAACGCCACCAGTCCTAGTACCACCTGAGCTAGGTAAACCTTTACTACTCTACCTTGTAGTGTTAGATGGAGCTTTCGGCTGCGTTCTGGGGTAGCACGACGAAACAAGAAGGGAAGAGCTGGCCATTTATTATCTCAGCAAGAAGTTCACTTCGTACGAAGCTCGGTATTCTCTATTAGAATGCACCTGATGTGCCCTAACTTGGGTAGCGCAGAAGCTGAGGCACTACTTCTGTGCCTACACCACATATCTCATATCGAGGAAGGACCTCTTGAAATACATCTTCCAGAAGCCCATGCCCACTGGCAAGCTGGCCAAGTGGCAAATCCTGCTGAGTGAGTTCGACATTTTTTATGTAACTTAGAAAGCGGTCAAGGGACAGGAATTGGTAGGTCGTCTTGTTGAAAACCCCGTGGACAGAGAATATGAACCTCTGAAAACTTATTTTCCCGATGAAGATGTATCATTCATAGGAGAGGACATTGCGGAATCCTATGACGATTAGAGAATGTTCTTCGATGGAGCGGTGAATTTCAAGGGAGTCGGCATTGGAGCTGTCCTGATATCGAAAATTGGTCAACATTATCCGGTATCTGCTAAACTCAAATTCCCTTGCACCAATAACATGGCGGAGTACGAAGCTTGCATATTAGGGCTCAACATGGCCATTGACATGAACGTACATGAGCTGTTAGTGATTGGTGACTCAGATTTGCTGGTACATCAGGTACAAGGAGAATGGGCTACCAAGAATCCCAAGATACTGTTGTACCTGCACCACGTGCAGGAATTGAGAAAGAGGTTCATGAATATAGAATTTCGGCATGTCCCCATAATTCAGAATGAGTTCGCCGATGCATTGGCTACTTTGTCCTCTATGATTCGGCATCCAGACAAGAATTTCATTGATCCTATTCCAGTGAAGATCCATAATCGGCCAGCTTAATGTGCCCATGTCGAAGAAGAAGTAGACGGAAAACCTTGGTTTCATGATATCAAAGAATACTTAGCAAAGGGAGAGTACCCAGAGCTTGCAATCACACTCAGAAACGCACACTCCGAAGATTGTCTAACAATTTCTTTCACATCGGAGGAAACCTGTATAAGAGAACTCCCGATTTGGGATTACTAAGATGTGTCGACGCAAAGGAAGCATCCAATCTACTAGAGGAGGTTCATGATGGGACCTGCGACCCGCATATGAACGGTTTTGTTTTGGCCAAGAAGATACTTAGAGCAGGTTACTTCTGGATGACTATGGAAACAGACTGTATCCAGTATGTCCAGAAATGCCACCGTTGTCAGATACATGCAGACATGATAAAGGTACCTCCAAATGAGATCGATGCAATAAGCTCACCATGGTCGTTCGCCGCCTGGGGCATGGACGTTATTGGAACAATCGAGCATGCCGCCTCCATCGGACACATGTTCATCTTAGTAGCCATCGATTACTTCACCAAATGGGTTGAAGCGGCATCCTACAAAGTAGTGACTTAGAAAGTCGTGGCAGAATTTGTCCGCGACCGCATTGTTTGTCAATTTGGAATGCCGGAGTCAATCATCACCGACAATGGTTCCAATCTCAACAGTGATTTGATGAAAGCTATGTGTGAGAATTTCAAGATCAAACGTAAGAATTTCACAGCCTACCGGCCTCAGATGAATGGAGCCGTAGAAGCCGCCAACAAAAAACATCGAGAAGATATTGAGGAAAATGATAGAAAATCACAAACAATGGCATGAGAAGCTATCATTTGCTTTACTGGGATATCGTACCACAGTTTGCACGTCAACCGGGGCAACGCCCTATATGCTGGTTTATGGCACAAAGGTTGTCATTCGTGCTGAGGTAGAAAGTCCTTCCATAAGGATCATACAAGAGGTTGAGCTCAGCAATGCAGAGTGGGTAAAGAACCGTTATGAGCAACTAGCCCTCATAGACGGAAGGAAAATGAATGCAGTATGTCACGGTCAACTCTTTCAGAATAGAGTGTCCTGAGCCTTCAACAAGAGAGTCAAGCCAAGACAATTCAACCCAGGGCAGCTGGTATTGAAGAAAATCTTTCCACATCAAGATGAAGCCAAAGAGAAGTTCTCTCCCAAGGGTCCATACATGGTTCACCGAGTGCTGACAGGAGGAGCACTCATACTTGCAGAAATGGACGGAGAAGTCTGGCCAAAGCCAATCAATTCAGACGTAGTCAATATCTTCTTGATGTTTGAACTACTTTTATCAATGTTGTAAATTGAACTACGCCTGAACAGATTCCCGTTTAAGAGGGGATACGTAGGCGGCCCTATGGGTTCGGTCACAATTCAATAAAAATTTCATTTTTCCCCGCAATTGGAAATTGGGGCAGAATTTTGAGGAGGACCCTCAAAATTCTGAAGCAATTTCAGCCGATCGCCGCACGAGCAACAGTCAGAAACACCAACCCATCAAACTGGGGCAGAATTCTGAGATGGATCCTCAAAATTCCGTAGCAAGAGAGGTTGCAATGTCTTGAACTACGTCACGGTCGTCGGTTCATCTAAAAGCTATTTTAAATTATGCATTTATGTCATACTTTTTCAAAATCATGCATGTTTGTTCTTGAAACAGCTTTGTTTAGCAAACACTACCCCAATGATACATACAATATCATCAGATCAAGTCGAACGAGTCAAGCAAAGCCAGCAGGGATGCGAACTAACCTTCCCCATCTGCAAAACTCACGACTTTTCTTTGGATGCAGGCACAAAGATTTCAAAATCTCAAAACATACTATCCACCCGAAGGACATATATTGTTCAAAGACACGATTCCCCAAACCCGTCGCACATGCCGTCATCTATTATCAATACAAACGATGCTTCACAATCATCATGCTCACAACGATCACAATACTGCAATTTATTACTAGCTAAGAATTTCTATTGTCATTTATTTAATCCTGCATAAGTCTACTATTCTACCTTCTCTTTGCATAAGGCTACCATTCTGCCTTCTGAGACTAAGCACTGTCTCCATCTGTATCTTGCATAAGGCTACCATTTTGCCTTCCGAGGTTAAGCTCTACCTCTATCTGCATCTGCATAAGGCTACTATTCTGCCTTCCATATTTGCATAAGGCTACCTTTCTGCCTTACGAGGTTAGGCTCTAGCTCCATCTGCATTCGCATCTTGCATAAGGCTACCATTCTGCCTTCTGAGGTTAATCTCTACCTACATCTACATTCGCATCTTACATAAGGCTACCATTCTGCCTTCCGAGGTTAAGCACTACCTCCCTCTGCATAAGGCTACTTTATGCCTTCCGAGGCTAAGCTCTGCCTCTAATTTAATTTTTCATCGAGACTAAACGTTGTCTCAAGCGCTATTTATTTCACTTTTCTTACGGGCTAAGCTCTACCCTTCAATTCGCAAGACTAAGCTCTGTGTTGTCCATATCATATTACTGCATTTTTTTCATGGGCTGAAATATCGCCAACTTATCCAAGGGCGTCATCATTTGGAGGCACCATCTTCATGGCCCGAGAACACCATGCCATGGCTTGAGGATCCCTTTCAATTTTGCATATCATTATCCAATGGCGTCATGGTTCGGAGGCACCATCCTCATGGCCCGAGAACATCATTTCATGGCCTGCAAATCCTGCATCAAGAAATCCATGGCCCAGGACATCATGGTCTGAAGACGTCATCCCTTAACCATCCGAAGACAACATTCATGGTCCGACGGGAATTTGCATCATGTTTAAATTACACACAATATATGCTTGTATTGTTCATATGCAGGTAATACAGCAAGCAACGGCAAATCCTAGCAGGAGTGGTCCCGCTCCAGTTCTCCCAACCATTCCTTTGAACCGTTTGTTCATCTAGCCCTGTGTGTTGCGTTCGTTCTTGTAAAACCTCCATCGATATACTTCGCCGATGGCTCCTGAACTACATACGTCCTGATTCTTGTAAAACCAGGGATATGTAGGCAACTTAGAAACTAGGGTGCGGCCTAAATCTTTTCAAACCGTTTCGCTCGGTCAAAATTGGCCATCATATCTTTACCCGACAACTCTTCCATCCTTCTCTGTAAAGAGGGGCAGTTGTTGATACCCAATTTTTCCTCAAATTATTTTAAAATTTGCATATAAACCTTCAAAATCAGTTTTTATGACAATTGATATTTTTCCATAATTTTCCATATTTTTTATCAATTTATTTCTAATTTATCCAGTACTTTTATATCTAATAATTAATCATAAATTTCATTAAAAATAATTTCAAAACATTTCTTGGTTCAATATATCATTTTTAATCCTATTAGGGTTTAATTATTTCACAAATTAGCCAAATTGGAATTATGTGGCTATAATTGCAATAACTTTGCAATTATAGCCTAGTTATATATTTTATGCTATTTTAATTCAATAATCAGTCATTTTATATTTTAATACTAGTTAATCACCTTAATTTCACCTATTTAGCCTTAATTTCATTTTATATAATTATTAGCTATTTTTATTAACTATTTATCTATTTTTAATGGGTATTTAACAAATAGCCACTTTTAATTCCAATTTTATCCTAATTTTACCCGGACCCCAACCCAATTAATTAGCCCAAATAACCCAAGCCCAATTCCCAAATTACTCGACCCCATCCCCCACTCAATATGAGCCGTTGATTATTTCAAATCAACGGTCCAGATCAACCCTTACCATTAATAACTCCCTAATGACTACCCCCCCATTCATTTCCCCCATCTTCATTCTCTCTCACCGTCTCTCCATCTCCCCCCCC
>ML297714.1:21335-70048 GCA_005239495.1 Nicotiana undulata
CTCTCTCTCTCTGGTTCTCTCTAGAACCTTCCCCCTCCGATGAACCTTGTCCATCTTCTCCAGCTACCTCTCTCACCGGAAAACAAGACCTCTCATCATTCCTAGCCTATGTCTCACCCCCATGCCGGCTTGACACTGTCCTGAGGTCCTCAGGTGAACTTGAATCAGTTCAACTCCCACCTATGGCCTTTCATGCGTTTTCCGGCCATCTCCGGTCGTTCGAGTAAGATATACTACTTTCCGGCTAGAACCAGTAATATTTTGGGGTTTTATTATCCTTTCTGGGTTCTCTCTTTGAAACCCTAAATTCTAAAACTTTCGATTTTTCTAGATCTATAACAGATCTATACATATTTCGAGTTGTTTTGATGTTTTCTTCAAGAGTTTTTCATCTTCCCTAAAAAAGATTGTTCATCTTCCAACTAGGGTTTCTAAAACCTTTCTTTAAAAAAATGATTTCTTCAAGTTTAAATGTTATCCTGTGATTCTTCTCATATGTTTAAACGTTTCTTGTTAAGATCGCTTTTTATTTATGTTAAAACCTTAGTTTTAACATTGTATTATAATTTTGAGTCTGTCTTATTGATTTGTTCTTTCGATTTGTATGTGTGTCTGTTGCTCATGAGTACGTTCTGAGTTTTCTATTATTTTTACCATGTTTTTTTATTAGGGTTCCTGATTTTGGCTTCTTTTGTTTATATTGTGTTTGTTCTATTAACCCCTCTAATTGCTACTATTTTTAGTTGAATCTCTAATTCTATGTGAATTTGTGCTACTATGATCATTAGGGTTTCTGGTTCTTTGTTTCTCCTTATTATATCATGTTCGTTTGTTAATTCCTTTAATCATTTACTGTGTGCTAGTTTGAATCCCTGATTCTATGTGATTTCTACTTTGCTACGCTTATTGGGGTCTCTGATTTTACTTTTTCTTTCCTATTGTGTGTCATTCCGTGTATTCCCAGGAATTTGTGGTAATCTCCCCTTAATCAGTATTACTCCTGTTAAACCCCAAATTTCCTGTGATCAATATTTCTCACTAATCTCTTGTGATGATTTCCTTACTGATTTTCAACTTTTAAATTATTTTCTTGCCTTATTTTTGGTCGACTATGCTGTCACATGGATTCTTATGCTATTTCCTTAATTGGAATATTATAAACCTAGTCTCAATTGTATGTTCTATACTTGTTCTATATGCTGAAATTATTTCCTTGTGTGATATTCCAGTCATACATGATACTTTTCCTTATTTACTACTACCGTTTGAACTTAACTCCTTCAGTTAAGGGATATCTATGCTGATTTTATATTGATTGATACACAGTCGCATAATTACTGGTTAATTGACTCCTACCTTATTTGCTACTTTATTTTCAAACTATATATACATTACTTCTCATTAACACAAAAGGAAAAACACACTGGTTCAATACCTCTCTCTCTCACAATTAAAACTTTCTGCTCTCTTCTCACTTCTTTGTGCTACTTATTACTATTCTAGTTAGCCGGCTGCAAGCTAAGGCTAACTATTGTGCTCTTCTCTACTTTGTGTTTATTGTCTTCACCTCACTGGTATGTCCTAATTCAAATTTCAGTTCTCAAACCAACATGTTTCTATTGCTGCTTCGATTTATTGTGTTTTTGATATGCTTCTATCTATTATTTTATTGTTCAGCATGTAATTAAGATCTCTATTTCATCTAGTATGTTAAGTTATGCTTTATGAACTTGAAACCTGTTTCAATATATTCTACTCTACTCCTATGTTGGTACATTAGTTTTGATTAGGGCATACTCTACTGCCTTAAGCTGTTTGATACTGTTATGTTTAGTCTAATCCTATACTATGTTATACCCCAATTCCATGAACCCCCTTAAGAGTTTCTATTCTATATCTATGTCTACTTCTGGCCGTTACATGCCACTACACTGTGCCTTATGTGTCCCCAATCCCTCATTACTTTGTTTGTGGTTGCTGAACTTATCCTAGTGTCTTGTCCTGATCTTGAGACGTGAATGTGTTTTCCTGACTGCCTTACTCTTTTAAAATATTTTACTGAATAAAGTCCTTTTTGCAGAAACTCCTTCTAAAACCAGTCTTTCTTGTGTAAAATTATTTTGCTCAAAGCTTTTCAAAACTATGTCAAGCACACTCACTCGATTCCTAGACCCATTAGGTTCTGCCCCATTTGTGTGAGCACTGCTTTTGGACCCTTGAGCTCCCTCTGAACTCTGACACACTAAGGCTGGCCCTTCCACACTGCACTTACCCTTTTATGGCAATGAAATCTGGGTACGAGCACTGCCCGGGATCCCTTGAGGTCCTTAGGGAACTCTGACACACCCGGATTATGAGAAAGGCTATGAAACATCACTTGCCATTGAGGATATGGAGATGTGGTCCTATACTGCAGCCTCCCTATAGATAGCTTCTAATTTTTTTATTTAATTATGTAATTCATGCTCAATTGTCTGCAATAACTATTTGTAAACAATTTTGGGGTTGGATAGTGAAAAATGGGAGGGTAATATGTATGTTGTAGTGTAATCAAGGGTAGAAATCATGCTTCCTAGGTTTACTCTCTTTCATGTGCGATAAACTTCATGTTTAGGAACCATACACACAAAGCATGCCATGCATTAGATACCATGTTCTTGAGGATTCATACATACTGTTTTTCAGCATCTCATCATCACTGCCACCACTTAGAAATCCTGTCTCTAAGGTAAATAATAAAAACAAACCGTCACCATGTGATTCTGCCCTATGTGAACTTTACATATCCTTCTATGTATTTAGAAATCCTGCCCTAGGATGAATGTGTTTACATAAATTGTAATCATCATGTTATGCACTTAGAAATCCTGTTCTAAGATAAAACAACACTAAAAACAATTGTCACTTCTGCCTATTCTGAAACTATGCATAATTTGTCGTGCATTTAGAAATCCTATTTTAGTGACTGCATGTGCATCATTCTGCATTAGACATCATGTTCCAGGATCATGCTTGCTTGATTACACTTAGCCTAATTACTGATGTGTGGAAGAAATATGAAACAGGTACCCTGCTATAACAACTGGTAATTAATTCCTGTATATTCTGCAACCCTTAAAATTGCATGCTCTTAGGAATAACAACCTAAAAACTAGTAACATTTCTGATGACTATTACATATGATCCTACGCCTAGGAAAGCCTTAGGTAATCAACCCTAAAAATAAAACTGAAACTGTCTTTTGATTATTGTCCAACTATCAGCATGCTTAAAAATCAGTAGGCAAAATTGATTTGGACTTCCTCTATGAGTTATGCAATTAATCTGTCTCTCTGTGGTCATTACTTAGATACCATGCTTAGGATTTGAATTTAAACCTAGACCTTAATTGTGTTTGAGTCATGCTTATTCCTTGCATTATCTGTGGAGGTACTTGAGCCTTTCCTGTTTATATGTTATCCCCTTATCTGCAATCCTACCTGTTTTTCTATTTGTCGCCTTAGTATTTTTACCTTTAAAACCTGAGGGTCTGCCTAGAGCCTCCTTTATAGGATAGAAGTCCTAAATTCCTCCGGGACTAATAGGAAGGTACGGTTAACAACATGTGATAGAGGTCGTAACCAACACTCGCTTTAGTTACCTTCACGGGATGGGAAAGGGTAGATATGGATATGATGACCGGTGCGCTAATACCACGTGTAGCCCCTCTTTGAGGAGTGTCATACCGGGTATTGCATTGATGTGATCCATATTATAAACCTAGGATACCCCTTACCCCCATAAATATGTTTAGACCATAATCCTTTTTCAAAAAATCTATTAGATATTAAACGTTTTCAACCTAGCAACCTATATGTGCTTAGGCTATGAATATTTCAAAATCCCCTACTATTTGGACCTTAATTATTTACTTGCTAATTGTACAAATTCACAAATGTTATTTGGCCGGGAACCACACTCATGGATCCTGAGGGGTGCCGAACACTTTTCCCTTGGGATAATTTCAAGTCCTTACCCTGTCTCTGGTTATCAAACTTAGTCGTAGATGAACCCCAATAGGTTCCCTAAGCACCTTCAAATCGTTAGGTGGCGACTCTTCAAAATATGCAAACCCCTTTCCAAAAGGAATGATTTGTCCCAACCAATGTCAAAAACCCTTTCAACCGGGCCCCGAAAGGAGCGCTCGGGAATAAAGGGGGCGCGACAAGGAGTTGATGAAGATTTCAAGATATTGTAGAAAATAAAAGTTTGAAGGGTGAAGGATTGGAGTATTTATAGAGGTTGTCTAAGCATGTTGGAGAAGCTAAACGGACGGCCAATAGCCGTTATCAATTAATGGTTTTCAAAAATCGTGTAGACGTGACATTTGCACGGTTTTTCAGCCACGCCAACCGCTGACCTCACGCGACTAACATCATGATTGGGGCATCGAAGGGTCGAGAATTCAAATCGTTTCTTATCATTTCATTCAAATAAATGCGGGGACTATCTGTATACGGTCGAATCAGGAGGTACGGTTTCGGAGTACCTTATTGCCTCACGTTAGAGTTCGGCCACTCAAAGTAAGGGTCAATCTCGACTCGAAGATGCACACCTCGAAGGAGTAAAATTGAAGGCTCGACACGACCCACCTCTGGACAGTACAATCTCGATGACACTCAAGAAAAAGCGGGAATATCTCAAGGACACATGGATCAGGGCGTAAATTGTGGGATAATATTTGTACTAGCTAGTACAAATTCGTACTAGGTTGTTATACAACTGTACCAATAGAATTCTTTGTCATAATTAGAAATGTATCATATTAGGCTTTTCCCCTCCTATATAAAGGGGACCCCAATCATTTGTAACAAAAATCTCATACACGACAATAGAACATTCTACTATACTTTTCTCGTTTACTGTGCTCTCCAATTATTCTTCAACTTTATTGCTCTCAATTTATTTTCCATACTTTATTGCTTTTAACTAACCTCGAGACCCCCGAGGCTATCGAGCTCGAGGTCTTTATTCCTTTGGCAACAATGGTTTTGTTCATCATTTATTCTCATTTACGCTTAGTATTCCTTGTCCATTTACTAGTATTGGAATAAATTACATATTTTTAGAACCACAATTCAAATATAATTGTTACTACTATTTTCGAGGTAAACAACATATGCACGTGTAAATCAATAGTGAACCCTTGCTACTCATTTATGTTGAGTCAAGTCACTGCATGGTTTTGAAGAATGACAAATGTCCACTCAGTTGAACCAAGTCCATCAGGGCAAACACAGGCAAGCAGACTAAATGACATGCGAAGAGTCCATATGCAGGAGATAAACCTCATCTCTGAATTAAGGGGTTATATCCTAAGCGAAAAGATTGCAAATTGATAGGCAGTTGGAATTCGTACTCAGATAGGACAGAATAAATATAAAGGAAGATCAAGGAAGTTGAGATAGACTCAAACTCTTCCACCAAGGAAGAGTTGCATCAGAATTGTACATCAACATCTCAACTACTGATTCTGTAAATTGTCGAAGTATTTCAACTGAAGATTGACGAACATACACAGAAGTGAAAAAAGAATTGAAAGCAAAATTATCAAAGCAATTTCGCAAGCAGTTCATGTGAAGAATCCTTGTGCGACTCAAAAGCTACTTGAACCAGCTCGATGGACCAGTTCCATCTGCTGTCCTTTAAGTCTAGTTTATTGTAGTAGGTGATTACAAGTTGTATCATTTAGCTTTATAGAGAAGCAATTGTAATAGGTACACAGTGTTCAAGTTAGAGTTAACTTGAAATTTGTAGAAATTAGTCAGAGGCTAGTTTGCCACAAAGGGATTAGAGTTAGTCCTTAGGTTCACAAAAGAGTTTATTTTGTAAATGATGTTTAGCTCATTATCATAGTGAAGAGTTTGGGAAAATGCTACTGGGAAGTAGGTCGTGGTTTTTTCACCTTTTGAGCCAGGTGTTTTCCACGTAAAATTATTGTGTTCTTTTATTTCTACAATTACTTTTCCGCAAACTGTAGAAGTTGGAACACCTAGAAGAACCTGGTTCTTCTATAGAGACTGCATTTGAAAATTAGACACCACACAAATCACACCCCCTCTCTTGTGTGGTATGGACGTATAAAACATCAATTGGTATCAATGCAGGTTATCCTTGAAGAGGCTAACACCTTGGGAAAAGATCAAAATAAGTGCACCACCTGGAAACTGGGAAGGACAATCAACTGCAAGGCCACCACTTTTCAATGGCCAGTATTACTCCTGGTGGAAAAACAGGATGAAGGATCACTTTATTGGAGAAGACTATGAACTCTGAGACATAGTCACTGATGGTCCTCTAGCCACCATGAAGAAGACTGTTGAAGGAGTAGATGTGCCAAAGACTAGAGCTGACTGCACTGCTGAGGATTTGACGAAGTGGGAGAAAAATGCTAAGGCCAAAAAGTGGCTAGTTTGTGGACTTGGTCCAGATGAATATAGCAGGATTCAAAGCTGCACTACTGCCAAAGAAATTTGGGATACCTTGCAAGTAGCCCATGAAGGAACACCTCAAGTGAAAAGATCAAGAGGTAATCGACTATACTCCCAGTATGAAAATTTCACTATGAAAGAAGGAGAGACAATCCAAGAGATGCACACAAGGTTTAAAAAACTGACAAATGAACTCAAGTCTCTAGGAAGGGTCATTTTTTAAGAGGACTGGGTGGAGAAGATCCTGACTAGGGTCTTGCCAATCTATTGGGAAAGCAAGATCACTGCTATCCAAGAATCCAAAAATATGGCAACCCTCAGGTTGGACGAGCTAATTGGAAATTTCACTGCCTATGAACTTAGAAGGCAGACAATGAAAATGGATGTTCCTAAGAAGGAAAGAATTCTAGCATTGAGAATCACTAAGGGAGCAGATCTGAAGGAAGATGAGATGGCTATGATCACTAAAGAATTCAGAAACTTCCTCATAAGGAAAAAGGGCATCTCAAGAGGTGGAAACTACAACAAAGCAAAAGCTCCAGAAAGGCCAACCAACGAGGGATGCTACAAATGTGGAAAGCCTGATCACCACATCAAGAACTGTCCTCAGTGGGAGGTGGAATGGAAAAAGGAGAGATCTGAACGAAGGAACAGGAAGAAGGAACAGGTCCAACCCAAGAGAACCACAACAAAAGCTATGGTTGTTGCTTGGGGAGAAAGCTCAGATGAAGAATCAAAAGATGGTGAGATCGAGGAACAGACACTCATGGCAATTGGTGAATCAGATGAGGAATCATACGAAGAACCAGAGGTAAGCATCTCTCATCTCAAAAACAAGATAAAGTTCCTATCTAAAGAAAAACTTTCTGAGTTGCTACTGGATTTCATGAATGATTCCGAAGAAACAAACAAAGAAAAAGAACATATGTCTAAAGAGTGTGTAATGTTAAAAGCAAAGTGCAAGAACCTGGAAATCAGAGCAAGTGAATCTGAAAAAGAAAACACTGCTTAAAGAACTAGGTTCATCCACTCGAAACTAAGATCCTAGAGCTAAAATCTGAAAATTTAAAACTGAAACTAGGAACTAGCAAGAAAACTGTTGATCACTCTCAAATCATGTTAGAAGAGAATATGGGAAACTTAAAGGATAAGATGTATACTAAGGATGAACAAATAAGGATACTAAAAGAAGAACTTGGTAAAGTCAAACATGAATTAGATCGAACTTGCAAATGGAATAAATCCTCTGATGCCTTAACACATGGCTTCAAGAAAATCATAGTAGCAACAGAAGAGGACTTGGGTTTGGGAGTCAAATGCCAAAATGGGATCCCAAAAGCAAGTATCTCACTCTCCCTGAGAATAAAATATGCACCCACTGTGGTAAGACTGGCCACTACAAAATAGAATGTACCGCAAAAGATGAGGCCAGTCGAAGAAATGAAAGCTTTGTTAGAAAGAAAAACTGGTTACCAAATTGGGCCAGAAAAAGCCTGATTCATCCTTTCTCTCATAGAAAAGAACCCAAACTAGTTTGGGTCACTAAGACTAACCCATGATTTATTTTTGTAGGTTCAAGTGAGGGGAAGAAGCCAAATTTGGTATTTGGACAGCGGCTGCTCTAAACACGTGACAGGGAACAAGGAACAATTTCTTTCACTTGAAAATCTCAAAGGAGGAAATGTCTCCTTTGGAAATGGAAAGAAATGTGAAATTATTGGGGTTGGTAAGGGAGGTAAGGATGACACGCGTTCCATTGAGAATGTGTACTTGATAGATGGCTTGAAATATAGCTTGATCAGTGTGTCACAATTGTGTGACAGAGGTAACCTAGTTGCATTCACTTCCACAAAATGTTTTGTGATTAACCTGCTTACTGACAAGATTGTTTTGCAGGGAAAAAGAATGAATAACATCTATGTCATTGACCTGTCCACACTATCAGAAAATGAACTTACTTGCTTAAGTGTGTTTGACAGTGATCCCCTCCTTTGGCACAAAAGACTTGGTCATGCAAGTCTAAATCAACTTAACAAATTAGTCTCCAAGGACCTAGTGGTAGGGATTCCTAACATTAAGTTCAAGGAAGACAAAGTTTGTGAGGCATGTGCAAGGGGGAAGCAGGTAAGATCCTCATTCAAAAGCAAGAAAATGGTCAGTACCACCAGAACGTTGGAACTGGTTCATATGGATCTATGTGGTCCTATGAGAACTCTAAGCAGAGGTGGTAAGAAATATGTAATGGTGCTAGTTGATGACTACTCCAGGTTCACTTGGACCTTGTTTCTGACATCTAAATATGAATCATTTGATATGTTTACTTCATTTGTTAGAAAAACTCAAAAACACTTAGGAAATCAACTAGCATCAATAAGGTCTGATCATGGGACTGAATTTGAAAATGCAAAGTTTGCTGGATTCTATGATGAACATGGCATAAATCATAACTTCTCTGCCCCTAGAACTCCACAGAAAAATGGGGTTGTTGAAAGAAAGAATAGAACTCTTGAAGATATGGCTAGAACCATGCTTCTTTTTAGCAAACTACCCCATATCTTCTGGGCAGAAGCAATAAACACTTCATGCTACATAATAAATAGATGCATGACCATACCACTGGTAGAGAAAACTCCCTATGAATTACTTAAAGGGAGAAAGCCCAACATATCCTACCTAGGGCTTTTGGATGCAAGTGCTTTGTGCACAACAATGGCAAAGACTCCCTAGGTAAATTTGATCCTAGAAGTGATGAGGGAGTATTCTTGGGATATTCATCACATAGAAAAGCTTATAAAGTATACAATAAAATAACTATATGTGTAGAAGAGAGTGTGCATGTCATTTTTTATGAAACTAACACTCTTTCTGAGAGACAGGAACTAGAAGATGGGGATCTAGGACTGGTTAGAAGCAGTGAACAAACTGAAGCAAATATGGAAGATGGAACAGGTGATGGACCAGGTCCAACCACTCCAAGCAACATGAAAGGGGGAACTCAACAACAAACCCCACTAGAACTTGGGCCTAATCCTGTTCCACAACAACAAGACACCATGGGATTGTCAAGTAGTGAACAACTGGTGATCAAACCACACAGGTATCAAAATTCTCATCCTCTTGAGAACATTATAACAGAATTGGCATCTGGAATCAAAACCAAATCCTCCTTGAAAAATCTGTGTGCGTTTGATGCCTTCCTATCATTGATCGAACCAAAGAACATTGTTGAAGCCCTACAGGATTCTGACTGGGTAAATGTCATGCAAGAAGTGCTAAATCAATTTGAAAGAAGTCAAGTTTGGCATCTTGTACCCAGACCACTAGATAGATCAGTGATTGGCACAAAGTGGGTATTCAGAAACAAACTCGATGAAGATGGAACAGTTACAAGAAACAAGGCTAGACTGGTTGTTCAAGGATATAGTCAAGAAGAGGAAATTGACTTTGATGAGACCTTTGCTCCCATGGCAAGATTGGAGGCTATCAGGCTTCTTATAGCATTTGCTACCCACATGGAATTCACTCTCCACCATATGGATGTAAAGAGTACCTTCCTCAATAGGTACCTAAAAGAAGAAGTATTTGTCAAGCAGCCTCCAGGATTTATGAAAGCAAGGAGACATTTGACCATGTGTATAAACTTGACAAGGCCTTGTATGGACTCAAGCAAGCACCAAGAGCATGGTCTGAGCGGCTATCAAAATTTTCACGACCCCAAATTCTAACGGGTCGTGATGGCGCCTAACATGAAACTAGGCTAGCCAACCATCACATTAATACGCATTTTTTTTCTCTATATAATAATTCATGAATCAATTATAAGCAACAAACAAGCATAAAATAATTCCTTTAAGTCTTAGCGCCCCAATAATAGTCTAAACAACTCTTAAACAAAACCTCCCAAGACTGGAGTCAACATGGTCATAAGCATCTACGAAATAAAACTAATTCTACTAATGTCTCAAATAAAGTCTAGGAATGAAATGCTAAAACTAGATAAGAAAGGGAAATAGAGAAGTTGTGGACGCTGAACAACTACCTCGAAATCCCGTGAACTGCTGCTACGAGCAAGGACACCTACTGCTCCGGACCGTCACCTGGATCTGTGCACAGAGGCACATGGAGTCTTTATGAGTACGCCAACTCAATAGTAATGAAAATAAATCACAGTCTGAGAATTATAAAACACATAGTACAGAAACACCAATTCACAAAAGCCAGTAAAACACCAAGTCACTAGATAGTATTCATCAAATACATAAGTTCCAAATCGGTTTCCATAAATCCTTTGAAACAAGTGTAATAGCAGTGTATCTCAATAAGATTCTCAGTAAAAACCAGTTTGAAAATCAAGTAAATCATAGTTCGAAAACTCAGTAAAAATCATCATAAATCTGCCCCTCGGGCAATATTCATTTCTCGTAACAATTTCTTTCAGTATTAGCTTATCAGGCAACCTCACAATCACTCTGCCCATCAGGCAACCTCATAGCCACTCTGCCCATCAGGCAACCTCACAGTCACTCTGTCCATCAGGCAACCTCACAATCACTCAACATAAGCCCTGCGGGCAATATCACTCATTAGGTACCTGCGCTCACTGGGGGTGTGTACAGACTCCGGAGGGGCTTCTACAGCCCAAGCGTTATAACAAGCCACATCATGGCATAAATCACTCACAATATTGGCCCTCGGCCTCTCTCATATCACAACATCCTCACAATAATGGCATGCAGCCTCACTCAGTCAGGCACTCTCAACATGCCCTTCAGGCCATAAATATATCGGGTTCTCGACCCAAAAATAGTGTTTCATTTTCAATAAATTGTATCAGAATACTCTGAGTGTCAAAACAATTATCAAGAATAGAATGAGTGAAAATCATAACATATCAAGTGAGGGAAATAGTAAAGGCAGCCCCCAAGGGGTAAACAGATCGGCACTAGGCCCCAAACATGTCTTACAGCCCAAATTATATCAAATATATATCAATACTATTAAGCATAGGCTTTAAAAATCGGTTTCACAACTCAATAGTTTCCTAAAAAGGGAATATATTTCCGAAGTTCCAATCTTTGAATTCTAAAATCCATGAAAGGGTGCAAAGTCCGGGGTTTCATACACTCAGGACAGGATCTAAAGACATTACTTACCTCAAGCTAGCCCGAAAACTATTCCGCAATACGCTTGCCTCTTGTATCAACATCCGAGCGCTCCAAATCTATAAAGATCAGACCTTTATCATCAAATTATGCTTAAGGAATGAATTCCAATTCAAAAATATAGATTTTAGCTCAAAACCCGAAATTTGCCAAAACCCGACCCCCGGGCCCGCATCTCGGAACTCAGAAATTTTTATACCAAAATGTTCTTCGTCATCTCACGATTCTGTACATATAAAGAATTCGAAAATCGCAGCTCGTTTGACCCCTCAAATCGGCCCCTAAGGGTCTCATAATCTCAAGCCCTAACCCCACCTTTTTTTTTACTGATTTTCATGAATTAAACACTGAGATTATGTTCCTTAATCACCTATAATCGAGTTTTAAGGTCCACAATACTTACCTCTATGATGAACATTGATTTTCCCTCTTTAAAATCGCCTCAAAAGCTTCTTCCCGTTCAAAAATGGTGTAAAAAGGGTAACGGTCGTGGAGGGTTTATTTTATAACTGCCCAGTTATTTCTTCACTGCGATCGCGGAAGTCCTCACGCGATCGCGAAGAACAAAATTCCCAGGCTCCCACTTTACTCACTGCAATCGCGGCATAAGCCACGCGACCGCATTTCATAGCAGTTCAACCCCACGCGATCGCAACCAGACGCACGCGATCGCGAAGGCCATTTGACCTCACCCCCACGCGCCTAACTGACCCTACGCAATCGCGATCAAGTCCATGCGATCGCACTGCTCAACCTGCTCAACCTCTGTGATCGCAAGCACACTTATGCGATCGCAGAGGGTAAATCCTGCCCCCTCTCAATATGCACTACGCGATCGCGACTCTCCTCACGCGATGGTAATGAAGGAATTCCTGTTGTGCAAAAAAACAGAAACCAGCAATTTATTCAAGTCTAAATGAGTCCGTTAATCACCCGAAATCAATTCCGAGCCCCTCGGGACCTCAACCAATTATACCAACACGTCATAAATGATCATTCAAACTTAGTTGCACTCTCAAAACACTAAACATAACATCAAAACACTAAAATCACATCGGATTCAAGCCTAAGAAATTTGAAATTTCTAAAATCCACCAACAATGCCAAAACTATCCAAAACAACTCCGATGGACCTGAAATTTTGCAAACATATCCAAAATGACATTACGAACCTATTCCGACCCCGATAGCCTATTTTTCCACTGCCGACCGGAAATCATCAAAAACTAACTTTCGCCAATTCAAGCCTAATTCTACACTGGACATCACAAAATTATTCCGGACACACTCCTAAGTACCAAATCACCTAACGAAGCTATCCGAGTCATAAAATCCACATTCCGATGTCATTTACCAATAAGTCAAGTCTCAGTTGACTTTTTCCATTTTTAAGGCTATTTTAAAGACTAAATGATTGAACTCTCACTACAATCATTCGATTTCAAACCTACCAACTCTAACACATTAATAATAGTATAACCAACCTACAACAAGTCAAATACAGTATTATAATGCAGGTTCTACGTAACGACAGATCGGGTCGTTACATTCTCCCCCTCTTAAACAAACGTTCGTCCTCGAACGAGTCTAGAAACATACCTGGAGTCTCAAACAAGTGAGGATATTTACTCTGCATCTCCCGCTCGGTCTCCCAAGTAGACTCCTCCACTGGCTGACCTCTCCACTGCACCTTCACTGATGCTATCTCCTTAGATCTCAACTTTCTGACCTCACGAGCCAAAATTCCTACTGGCTCCACCTCATATGACATATCACCCTTGAGCTTAACTATGCCGAAATCTAACACATGAGACGGGTCACCAGCATATTTTCTGAGCATCGACACATGAAATACCGTATGAACACTCGATAGGCTGGGTGGCAAGGCAAGTCTGTAAGCCATCTCTCCAACCTTCTGAAGTACCTCAAAAGGACCAATAAACCGTGGACTCAGCTTTCCTCTCTTTCCGAACCTCATAACACCCTTCATGCGTGATACCTTCAGCATTAACTTATCACCTTACATAAATGACACATCCCGAACCTTCCGGTCTGCATAACTCTTCTACCGAGACTGCGCCGTGCAAAGTCGCTCCTGAATCAACTTCACCTTCTCCAACGCATCCTGAATCAAATCTGTGCCCAATAACTTAGCCTCACCAGGCTCAAACCAACCAACCGGAGATATACACCTCCTAACGTATAAATCTTCATACGGGGCCATCTGAATACTGGACTGATAGTTGTTATTATATGCAAACTCCGCTAATGGCAGAAACTTATCCCATGAACCACCAAAATCAATCACACAAGCCCGTAACGTATCCTCTAATATCTGAATAGTCCGTTCCGACTGCCCGTCAGTCTGAGGATAAAATGTCGTGCTCAACTCTACATCAATACCCATATCTCTCTATACATCCTTCCAAAAATGAGATGTAAACTGAGTACCTCTGTCAGAAATGATAGAAATCGGAACTCCATGCAACCGGACAATCTCCTTAATGTAAATACCAGCTAATCTCTCTGAAGTATAAGTAGTGCTGACAGGAATGAAGTGCACGTACTTGGTCAATCTATCCACAATGACCCAAATAGCATCAAAACCCTTCAAAGTCCGTGGAAGCCTAACTACAAAGTCCATAGTGATTCGCTCCCACTTCCACTCTGGAATATCTAACCTCTGAAGTAATCCACCTGGTCTCTGGTGCTCATACTTGAACTGTTGGCAGTTGAGACACCATGCTACATACTCAACAATATTTCTCTTCATCCGCCTCCACCAATACTGTTGTCTCAGATCTTGATACATCTTCGCGGCCCCCGGATGGATAAAATACCGCGAGTTGTGAGCCTCTACTAATATCAACTCTCGAATACCATCCACATTGGGCATGCAAATACGGCCCTGCATCCTCATAACACCGTCATCACCAATAGTCACATCCCTGGCATCACCTCGATGAACTTTATCCTGAAGAACTAACAAGTGTCGGTCATCATACTAGCGAGCCTTAATCTGATCATAAAGAGAAGACCGGGAAGCCATGCTAGCTACCACCCGTGGAGAGTCTGACAAATCCAATCTCACTAACTGACCCGCTAAAGCCTGAACATCAAGTGCTAACGGTCGCTCTGCTGCTAAAAGGTAAGCTAGACTCCCCAAACTCTCGGCTCTACGACTCAAGGCATCAGCCACTGCATTGGCCTTCCCCGGATGATACAAAATAGTAAGATTATAATCCTTGAGAAGCTCTAACCATCTCCTTTGCCGCAAATTCAAATCCTTCTGCCTCAGCAGATACTGCAAACTATGATGATCAGTGAAAATCTCACATTGTACCCCATACAAGTAATGCCGCCAAATCTTTAAGGCATGAACAATGGCAGATAACTCAAGATCGTGCACGGGGTAATTCTTCTCGTGCACCTTCAACTGTCTAGACGCGTAGGCAATCACCCTACCGTCCTGCATCAATACCGCTCCCAAGCCAACTCTAGAATCATCACAATAGACTGTGTAAGAACCCGAACCAGTAGGCAAAACCAAAACCGGAGGTGTGGTCAATGCTGACTTGAGCTTCTGAAAGCTCTCCTCACACTCATCGGACCATCTGAATGGAGCACCCTTTTGGGTCAATCTAGTCAATGGTGAAGCAATAAAAGAGAATTCCTCCACAAAGCGATGGTAATATCCCACCAAACCAAGGAAACTCCTAATCTCAATAGTTGAGGACGGTCTAGGACAACTCTGAACCGCCTCAATCTTCTTTGGATCAACTTGAATACCCTCACTAGACACCACGTGCCCCAAGAAAGCTACTGAACCAAGCCAAAACTCACACTTGGAGAATTTTGCATAAAGCTTCTCCTCCCTCAACCTCTGCAACACAACCCTCAAATGCTGAGCATGCTCCTCCTAGCTACGAGAATACACCAGGATGTCATCAATGAACACAATGACGAAAGAATCAAGGTAAGGATGGAACACACTATTCATCAATTGCATGAACGCTGCTGGGGAATTGGTCAGCCCAAATGACATAACTAGAAATTCATAATGACCATATCTGGTCCTGAAAGCAGTCTTCGGAATGTCAGAATCCCGAATCTTCAGTTGATGATACCCTAACCTCAAGTCGATCTTGGAGAACACCTTAGCTCCCTAAAGTTGATCAAATAAGTCATCAATACGAGGCAAAGGATACTGGTTTTTGACCGTAACCTTATTCAGCTGTCTATAATAATTACACATACGCATAAAGCCATATTTCTTTTTCACAGACAACATCGGTGCACCCCAAGGTGACACACTAGGCCGAATGAACCTCTTATCTAAGAGTTCCTAAAGCTGCTCTCTCATTTCTTTCAACTCCGTTGGTGCCATGCGGTAAGGTGGAATAGAGATAGGCTGAGTGTCGGGCACCAAGTCAATACCAAAATCAATATCCCTGTCATGTGGCATGCCTGGCAGGTGTGCAGGGAATACATCCAGAAAATCATGGACTACAGGAACAGAATCAACAGATGGAGTCTTACTACTAACATCCCTCACAAAAGCAAGATAAGATTCACACCCTTTCTCAACCATACGCTGAGCCTTTAAATAAGAAATCACTCTGCTAGGCACATGCTCTATAGACCCCCTCCACTCAACTCCTGGAACTCCGTGCATATCTAAGGTAATGGTCTTAGCGTGACAATCAAGAATCGCATGACATGGGGATAACCAATCCATGCCCAGAATCACATCAAAATCAACCATACTGAGTAACATCAAGTCCACTCGGGTCTCCAGACCCCCAATAGATATAAGACACTACTATAACACGCGGTCCACAACAATAGTATCGCCCACCGAAGTCGAAACATGAACAGACATAACTAAAGACTCACGTGGCATATTCAGAAAATGAGAAAAATAGGATGAGACATAAGAGTACGTGGAACCAGGGTCAAATGAAACCAAAGCATCACTGTGATAAACTGAGATAGTACCTGTAATCACCGCATTTGAGGCCATAGCATCAGGCCTAGCCGGAAGTGCATAAATATGTGGCTGGACTCCACCTGTTCGACCTCCCCCTCTAGGGCGGCCTCTAGCTGCCTGACCACCACCCCTGGCTGCTTGGGTAGGTGGTAAAGTGACTGGGGCTGAAGCCGAGGGCTGAACCCTCTGTTGAGATGAACTAATAGGACGACGGGGACACTGCCTCCACTCATGTCCGAACTCTCCACACTCATAACAACTACCTGGAGCTGGAGATAAAAACCCCTGGCACCATGATAACCACCAAACGAACCATGCATAGAAGAACCCTTATAAGATGATGCTCGGGCGAAGCTCTGAGCTGGAAGGGCACTAAAAGATGAACGTCCCTGATGGGAATTGCGAGGGCCCTGCCCCGAAGATGCACCACCGTAAGTTGGGCGAACTGGTTGTGGAGGTCTAAATGGACGACCTCTGCTGTGCTGAAACTGCCCTCTAGAAGGGGCACCAATGAAGCTACCTGCTCCCCGAGGCCTCTTGACCTCTCTCTCCTCACGATCCTGCCTACGAACCGACTCAATGTCCCGAGCAATGTCAACAACCTGCTCAAATGTAGCTCTAGACACTCTATCTCTGGTCATCAAGATCCGAAGCTGATAAGTAAGACCATCTACAAACCTCCTAATCTTCTCCCTATCAGTAGGGACAATCTCAGAAGCATGTCTAGCCAACTCGGAAAACCTCATCTCGTACTGAGTAACTGACAACTCTCCCTGCCGCAACTTCTCAAATTGCCTGCGTTGCTCCTCTCTGTGGGACTGAGGAACATACTTATCCAAAAAGATCGTGGAGAACTGCTGCCAAGTGAGTGGTACTGAACCAACCGGCCTACGCCTCTCGAATGACTCCCACCAAGTAAAAGAAACACCCGCAAACTGAAATGTAGCAAACGAGACCCCACTGGTTTCCAAAATACCCGCAGTACGTAGTATCCTCTGGCATTTATCCAGAAAAACTTGGGCATCCTCGCCCTCTGTGCCACTGAAATTCGGAGGCTTAAGTCTGCTGAACCTCTCCAGCCTACGCTGCTCGTCCTCGGGCATAGCTGGAACCACAAAATCCTGGTTTGGGACAATCGGCTGAGCTGGGGCTTCTCTCGGTGTCTGAATACCCCGTACAGCCTGCTCAGGTGTCCGGGCAGGTGGAGTCTGATTGCCTCCCCGGCCTGAGCTGCAGTGGCAGTAGTAGACATAGCAACTTCCTGAGCTAAACTAGAACATACCGTCAATATCTGATCCAGAGTCTCCTGAAGACCCGGAATAACAATAGGCACTGTTGGTGCCTGAGCTTGTCATGCTAGAGCACCATCGGCGGGAACCTGATCCTGAATAACAGGGGGATCTTCTGGTACTACCCCTGCTGCTGCCTGGGCTGGTCCCCTACCTCTACCACGGCCTCGACCCCTTGTGGGTCTGGCTGGTGTCTGGTCACCCTGATCGGTATTGCGTGTCCTCACCATCTCTGAGAGAATGAAACAACGTAATTTTAGATTTCAAGAATCAATAGATTGGCACGAAAGAGTTCAAGAATTTGAGATTTTTCCTAAGAGTTCTGCAGCCTCTCGAAGATAAGTACAGACGTCTCCGTACCTATCCGCAAGACTCTACTGAACCTGCTCATGACCGTTGAGTCCTATGCAACCTAGATCTCTGATACAACCTTGTCACAACCCAAATCCTAACGGGTCGTGATGGAGCCTAACGTGGAACTAGGATAGCCAACCATCACATTACTACGCATGTTTTTCTCTATTATAATAATTCATGAATCAATAATAAGCAGCAAACAAGCATAAAATAATTCCTTTAAGTCTTAGCACACCAATAATAGTCTAAACAACTCTTAAACAAAACCTCCCAAGACTGGAGTCAACATGGTCATAAGGATCTACGAAATAAAACTAATTCTACTAATGTCTCAAATAAAGTCTAGGAATGAAATGCTAAAACTAGATAAGGAAGGGAAATGGAGAAGCTGTGGACGCTGGACAGCTATCTCGAAATCCCGTGAATTGCTGCTACGAACAAGGACACCTACTGCTCCGGACCGTCACCTGGATTTGTGCACAGAGGCACATGGAGTCTTTATGAGTACGCCAACTCAGTATTAATGAAAATAAATCACAGTCTGAGAATTATAAAACACACAGTACAGAAACACCAATTCACAAAAGCCAGTAAAACACCAAGTCACTAGATAATATTCATCAAATACATAAGTTCCAAATCGGTTTCCATAAATCCTTTGAAACAAGTGTAATATCAGTATATCTCAATAAGATTCTCAGTAAAAACAGTTTGAAAATCAAGTAAATCATAGTTCGAAAACTCAGTAAAAATCATCATAAATCTGCCCCTCGGGCCATATTCATTTCTCGTAACAATTTCTTTCAGTATTAGCTCATAAGGCAACCTCACAATCACTCTGCCCATCAGGCAACCTCACAGTCACTATGCCCATCAGGCCCGCGGGCAATATCACTCATTAGGTACCTGCGCTCACTAGGGGTGTGTACAGACTCCGGAGGGTCTCCTACAGCCCAGGCGCTATAACAAGCCACATCATGGCATAAATCACTCACAATATTGGCCCTCGGCCTCTCTCATATCACAACATCCTCACAATAATGGCCCGCAGCCTCACTCAGTCACACACTCTCAACATGCCCTTCAGGCCATAAATATATCAGGTTCTCGACCCAAAAACAGTGTTTCATTTTCAATAAATAGTATCAAAATACTCTGAGTGTCAAAACAATTATCAAGAAAAGACTGAGTGAAAATCATAACATATCAAGTGAGGAAAATAGTAAAGACAGCCCCCAAGGGGTAAACAGATCGGCACTAGGCCCCAAACATGGCTTACAGCCCAAATTATATCAAATATATATCAATACTATTAAGCATAGGCTTTAAAAATCGGTTTCTCAACTCAATAGTTTCCTAAAAGGGAATATATTTCTGAAGTTCCAATCTTTGAATTCCAAAATCAAGGGTGCAAAGTTTGGGGTTTCATATCCTCAAGACAGGATTTAAAGATATTAATTACCTCAAGCTAGCCCGAAACTATTCCGCAATACGCTTGCCTCTCGTATCAACCCCTGAGCACTCCAAATCTATAAAGATCAGAACTTTATCATCAAATTATGCTTAAGGAATGAATTCCAATTCAAAGATATCGATTTTAGCTCAAAACCCGAAGTTTGCTAAAACCCGACCCCCAGGCCCGCGTTTCGGAACTCAGAAATTCTTATACCAAAATGTTCTTCTTCATATCACGAGTCCGTATATATAAAGAACGCGAAAATCGGAGTTCGTTTGACCCCTCAAATCGACCCCTAAGGGTCTCATAATCTCAAGCCCTAACTCCACATTTTTCTACTGATTTTCATGAATTAAACATTGAGATTATGTTCCTTAATCACCTATAATCGAGTTTTAAGGTCCAAAATACTTACCTCTATGATGAAAAATGATTTTCCCTCTTCAAAATCGCCTCAAAAGCTTCTTCCCGTTCAAAAATGGTGTAAAAAGGGTTAATGGTCACGGAGGGTTTATTTTATAACTGCCCAGTTATTTCTTCACTGCGATCGCGGAAGCCCTCAAGCGATCGCGAAGAACAAATTCCCTGGCTCCCACTTTACTCACTGAGATCGCAGCATAATCCACGCGACCGCGCTTCACAGCAGTTCAACCCCACGCGATCGCAACCAGACGCACGCGATCGCGAAGGCCATTTGACCTCACCCCCTCGCGCCTGACTGACCCTACGCGATCGCGATCAAGTCCACGCGATCACACTGCTCGACCTACTCAACCTCTGTGATCGCGAGCACACTTATGCGATCGTAGATGGTAAATCCTGCCCCCTCTCAATATGCACTACGCGATCGCGATTCTCCTCACGCGATCGCAATGAAGGAATTCCTGTTGTGCAAAACAAAACCAGAAACCAACAATTTATTCAAGTCTAAATGAGTCCGTTAATCACTCGAAATCAATCCCGAGCCCCTCGAGACCTCAATCAATTATACCAACACGTCATAAATGATCATTCAAACTTAGTTGCACTCTCAAAGCACTAAAAATAATATCAAAACACCAAAATCACGTCGGATTCAAGCCTAAGAACTTTGAAATTTCTAAAATCCACCAACGATGCCGAAACTATCCAAAACAACTCCGATTGACCTCAAATTTTGCAAACATATCCAAAATGACATTACGAACCTATTCCAACTTTCGGAATTCCATTCCGACCCTGATAGCCTATTTTTCCACTGTCGACCGGAAATCACCAAAAACTAACTTTTGCCAATTCAAGCCTAATTCTACACTGGACATCACAAAATTATTCCGGACACACTCCTAAGTCCCAAATCACCTAACGAAGCTATCCGAGCCATAAAATCCACATTTCGAGGTCGTTACCAATAAGTCAACTCTCGATTGACTTTTCCCATTTTAAGGCTATTTTTAAAGACTAAATGACTGAAGTCTCACTACAACCATTCGATTTCAAGCCTACCAACTCTAACACATTAATAACAGTATAACCAACCTATAACAAGTCAAATACAGTAATTATAATCCAGGTTCTACGTAACGACATACCGGGTCGTTACAAAAATTTCTGCTAGAACATGACTACAAACGAGGTAAAATTGATAGCACCTTGTTCTTAAAGGAAAAAGGTAAGGATCTCCTGTGTGTACAAATTTATGTAGATGACATAATATTTGGGGAAACTTCTGAGAAATACTCAAATGGAACAATGATCCATCAACAAAAATATGTGAAAGAATTGCTCAAAAGATTTAAAATGGAAGACTCTAAAGAAATAGATACCCCCATTTCCACAACAACAAAATTAGATGTGGATGAACCTGGTTCATCCATTGAGCAAGAACTGTACAGAGGGATGCTTGGGTCTTTACTATATCTCACTGCCAATAGACCTGACATTGTGTTTAGTGTAGGGCTGTGTGCTAGATTTCAGGAAAATCCAAAGGAGTCCCATCTAACTGCAGTGAAGAGAATTCTGAGATATTTGAAAGGCACCACTGACTTATTATGCCTTTGGTATCCTAAAGGTAGTAACTTCGACCTTGTAGGATATGCTGATGCATATTATGTAGGTTTTCTGGTTGACAGGAAAAGTACTTCAGACATGGATCACTTTTTGGGCTCTTGCCTTGTGTCTTGGGCCACCAAGAAACAAAACCTCGTAGCCTTGTCTACTACTGAGGCTGAATATGTGGTTGCAGCCTCATGTTGCGCTCAGTTGATATGGATCAAGCAACAACATATGGATTTTGGTATAGAGGTTGGATGTATTCCTATTTTCTGTGACAACACTAGTGTCATTAGTATGACAAAGAGACCGGTTCATCATAAGAGAACCAAGCACATAGATGTCATACACCATTTCCTAAGAGATAATTATGAAAAGGGAATGATCTCAATCGAATTCTGTGCTACTGACAAACAAATTGCAGATATCTTTACTAAAGCACTAAGTAGGGAGCATTTTGAGAGAAACATGTTAGAATTAGGGATGATTAAGATCACCTAATTGAAAAAATGAAAATGAAAAATTTATAAAATGAAAAAAAAAAAATGGCTAGAAACATTGAAATAGGTAACTAACCAGATTAATTATTGCTCAGTTTCATGTCTTCAATGCCATACTCTCTTGCCATGTGTTAATATGACTCCTTGGTTACTAATGATATTTTTCTATTTTTGAAAATTGAGGCCAAAACTAGAGACTCTAACACGATGAACCTGGTTCGTCGTTGCTGGTTCATCTGACTGACAAGGTTCATCACTATACATTTATTGAAATAATTATAGTTACACATGAGCAGGACTCTATCTATATTTGGTTCATTTCAAATTATCAGTACCTATCCCAAAATAAAATCGATCCAAAGAGTCCAATCTAAACTTAATTAGCCTAGATTGTAGGGAGTCATAACCGTCAAATCGTCTGACACTCCTGCAGCGATTAGAATCCCACTTGACCAAGACTTAAGCCCATTGTGTATTTATTAACCACACCTTTAAAAGGCCATCATTACCTCTCTAATTACTCACTCTCTCTTCTTCATAAGCATAACCGTCGAACCAAGTTCATCATTCCTCTCAACCAAAGTGCTCATTCTCTTTCTCTCTCCAAATCTTCACAACAATGTCTTCCACACCACCCCTTGCTACATCTTCATCAACCACCCCTGAAAACAGTATCGCTGAAGAGGCTGGGTCAAATTCTCCATCACAACACAGCTCCTCCACACAATCCTCATCAAGCCCCTCAACCCCTCAAAACACTCCAGTTCCAAAACCCACTCTTGCACCCCAACCTGCTCCAACTGTTACACCAAGCCCCAGTCCGGTACCTAGAAAACGTCGAGTAAAAATGCTAGCCAGGAAAACAGTTGCATCTAGTTCTCTTGCCAAGAAATTGAATGTAAAACTTCAGGCTAGTCAGGCCCCAGATTCTGAAAATTCTAGCGAGTCATTCAAATCTTCTAATGAGGAAGAAGCAACAGGTTCATCTGATACTGAGAATGTATCCCCTGAAATTAGGTCTAAACCTGCGATGGCTGAAAATAGGTTTATTCTGATTGGGTATGTAGTGGATGTAGAAATACCGGATGGAAACACAAAAATTGGGAAAAATAAACGAATTGAAAGAAAGGGAGAAGGGAGCTCTGAGAGAGGAGTTTGGATGGAGGTGCCACTTTGGAAATCTATGGCCCCGCTCCTGTGAACGCTGAGGAGGGTGTCAAGGTCTTAGGGGGAAGCAACTCTGGGGAAGCAGCAGCAGGACTGGAAAGTCTACAACATGCAGTGATAAACCTGGTTCATCTATTGAAGAAACTTTGGCCGACTTGATGAGAAAATCGGGGGAATCCTACAAACACAAAAAGAAGAGAACCTCAAAATCCAAGAAGGTTGATACTCCTGTACCAACCAAGAAAATAAAGGCAACTACAACTGCTGATGCACCTACCCCTAAGAGTCGTGCTACTAGAAGCAATGTCAAGCAAAGTGAGGAAGAATTAGAGAAAGCTTTGAGAGAGAGCAAGAAGAAGAAAATTGCCAAGTGAAAGGCAAAGGTTGGTGAGCCTGTTGAGGCTGTTGAGGTTGATGATGAAGAGATGGACCTGGTCCATCATGAGGGACAACCAACAGAGGTTGAGGTTAGGACACCCAAGCCCAAGAAGGCTAAGACTTCTTCCAAGAAGTCAGCATCTGGGTCTGCCAAACCCTCAATTGTTGCCAAGAGGACCATGTCTAAGGCAAAGAAAGTAAATATCAATGATGATACTGAATGGAGTGGAGAGGAAGCATAAGTGTCTGATGAAGAGACAGACAAACTCAAGAAGTTTGGGAAGTGTACTATTCTGAAAGGGAAGATGTTTAGGAACCTTGAGGAGTCTGGGATGATGTTTCTGGTAGAAACTTTGGATGTGCAGGGTTGGAAGGACATGGTCCTTCATATTGAAGGCAGGCTGGCTAGAAGTGAGTTGGTGGAGTTTATGGCAAATGCAGAAGTTAAAGGTGGCCTAGTTTGGATGGGTTGCCTTCAGCCCTTCAAATCACCAGGTTTTTCTTTGAGAATGAACAAGAGCTGGAGCCTAGGGCAGTGTTTAAGAGTGAGATGAAGCCTCAGCACAAACTGCTCTTTGAGTTTGTGATCAAGTTCTTACTGCCTAGGCAAGAGCGAAGGCACATTGCTAGCTATATGGATCTCACCCTGATGGAATGTCTGTACAGTGGTAAACAAATCAATTGGCATGCTTTTATCATTCAACTCTTGGACAGGGTTGTGAATGGATCCAAGGCACATGTTATTCCGTATGGGTTCATCTTAACTGCTGTGCTTTCTCACTTTAAGGTTCCAGTGAAGAAAGCTGAAATGGCGACTGTTAAGGACTACTTTGGGAAGAACACGCTACTGACATGTGATTACATTATGAATATT
Source organism: Nicotiana undulata (assembly GCA_005239495.1). Taxonomy (NCBI): domain Eukaryota; kingdom Viridiplantae; phylum Streptophyta; class Magnoliopsida; order Solanales; family Solanaceae; genus Nicotiana; species Nicotiana undulata. The sequence goes on from ML297714.1 coordinate 46,010, forward strand.
CCTGAGGATGAACCTGGTTCATCTAGGAAAATGCCTGTGTTAATAGCAAGGTCAGGACGCTTGTGCATGAAGGCGAGGTTAAGGATGCTGAGAACCTTCGTTTGAAAACTCGCCTTACAGAGGTTGAAGCTGAGTGGGATGCTCTCAAAGCAGAATTAGTTAAGGAAAAGGAGAAGAGTGAGGATGTGCTGCAACAAATTCTCTCCCTTCTTCAAGCCAAGAATACAACCTCTACCCCTTCCCAGCCTTAGGTGTACAGCGCCTCCAACAACCCCTCTATGACCCAGTTTGGGATTATCTGTTTCTGTTATGTTCTTGTTTTGCTCATGTTTGTGGCTGTTTTTATTTCTTTTTGTGTATGGTGCATGAACAATTATCCAATCAATGAATTTTGCTATTATGTTATTGACTTTTTCTCAGTTTCTTAGATAGCTTACATTTATTGGGTTTTTTTAATGATTATTTCATGATTTGCACCTACAGTTGCCTCAATGGCCATGAGTAATAATTAAAATTTTGGTAAGTTTATCATTTTATAACTTTTCGATGATGCCAAAAGAGGGAAGATGTGCTTTACAAAGATTGTGATGTTTATAACCTAATGAACCTGGTTTCTCCATGATAAATGCTTAATGCTATAAAAAGTGTCTATGTTGGATTGAAGTGTTTACAGGTTTAAGCACAGAGTTTGTCATCATCAAAAAGGGGAAATTTGTTGAGTCAAGTCACTGTATGGTTTTGAAGAATGACAAATGTCCACTCAGTTGAACCAAGTCCATCAGGGCAAACACAGGCAAGCAGACTAAATGACACGCGAAGAGTCCATATGCAGGAGATAAACCTCATCTCTGAATTAAGGAGTTATCTCCTAAGCGAAAAGATTACAAATTGATAGGCAGTTGGACTTCGTACTCAGATAGGACAGAATCAAGATAAAGGAAGATCAAGGAAGTTGAGATAGACTCAAACTCTTCCACCAAGGAAGAGTTGCATCAGAATTGTACATCAACACCTCAACTACTGATTCTATAAATTGTCGAAGTATTCCTACTGAAGATTGACGCACATACACAGAAGTGAAACAAGAATTGAAAGAAAAATTATCAAAGCAATTTTGCAAGCAGTTCATGTGAAGAATCCTTGTGCGACTCAAAAGTTACTTGAACCAGCTCGAAGAACCAGTTCCATTGATGTCCTTTAAGTCTAGTTTATTGTAGTAGGTGATTACAAGTTGTATCATTTAGCTTTATAGAGAAGCAATTGTAATAGGTACACAGTGTTCAAGTTAGAGTTAACTTGAAATTTGTCGCAATTAGCTAGAGGCTAGTTTGCCACAAAGGGATTAGAGTTAGTCCTTAGGTTTACAAAAGAGTTTATTTTGTAAATGTTGTTTGGCTCATTATCATAGTGAAAAGTTTGGGAAAATCCTACTGGGAAGTAGGTCGTGATATTTTCACCTTTGAGCCAGGTGTTTTCCACGTAAAATTGATGTGTTCTTTTATTTCTGCAATTACTTTTCCGCAAACTGTAGAAGTTGGAACACCTAGAAAAACCTGGTTCTTCTATAGAGACTGAATTCGAAAATTGGACACCACACAAATCACCCCTCCTCCCCTCTTGTATGGTATTGACGCATAATATCACTTTCGTTCCAGTTTATGTTAATCTATGGTTGAATTGGACAGCAAACCTAGATCGAGAGGTAGGAGAAATGAAGGAATGAAAAAGAAGAAATAAATGAGCTTCGATATTATCTGAGAAGAAGGAAAAGTTACAAATACACTGTATAACTACCACTATTTATAGAAAATAGCTAATGATGTTTAACTAACTAACTAATAATTATTTACAATAATGCCATTATTCACTAAGTAACTCCTATTTCCTCACTCCCCCTCAAGCTGGCGGGCACAAAACCATTAAGTACTCCCAGCTTGCCAGTCAATGGCTCGTGTTGTATTCTGGTGAGCCCCTTTGTTAATATATCTGCCAAATGATCCTTTGAAGCAACATGTTGTGTCATGACCAGTCCCATTTGTATTTTCTCCCTGGCGAAATGACAATCTATTTCAATATGCTTAGTCCTCTCATGATATACTAGATTGGCAGCTATTTGCAAGGCTGCCTTGTTATCACAATATAAATCAACTGGCAATGTTATAGTTGCTCCTAATTCTTTTGACAATCCAACCAACCAAACAGATTTAGAAACAACACTGGCCATACTCCTATATTCAACTTCTGCTAAGCTTTTTGATACTGTGCTTTGCTTCTTGGACTTCCAAGAGACCAATGATTTATCATACTTAACTAGAAAACCTGATACTGATCTTATTGTGTTAGGACATGATGCCCAATCTGCATCACAGAACACAGAGATCTTATCTGATTTCTCACTGCTGAACAACACTCCTAGACCTGGTTCCCTTTTTATGTACCTAGCAACCCTGATAACTGCATCCCAATGAGTTTTTTAGGTTGTTGAAGGAACTGACTAAGTGTTTGACTGTATATGCTATATCAGGTCTTGTTAGAGTCAAATACAGTAACTTCCCTATTAGTCATTGATATTTTCCCTTATCTTCAAGTAAACTATCATCTTCATTGCCTGTCAGCTTATCGTATTCTAGTACAGTAAGCTTCACATTAATTTCAAGAGGTGTCCAAGCTGGTTTAGCATCTCCCAGCCCCAATTCTGATATAATCTCCAAGTCATATTTTCTTTGGTTTACCAAAATACCTTTGCTCGACCTACTGAACTCCATTCCCAGAAGCAACTTTAAGCTCTCCTAAGTCTTTAATCTTGAATGCTTTGTGCAAGGAGTCTTTTGTTGTCTGTATCAGTTGCTGATTATTTCCAGCAATCAGCATATCATCAAGATAAACAAGCATGACCAATATATCACCTTGATGTTGCTTAATGAAAAATGAATGATCAAGGTTGCGTTGTTTGAAACCTGACTGCAATAGAGCTTCTGTCAATTTTAGATTCCATTGTATGTTGGCCTGCTTCAACCCATACAGGGATTTAACAAGTCTAAAAACTAGCTGAGATTTACCAATTGTCTCCCCCTAATTTGAAAATCCCTATGGTAACTCCATATAAACTTCATCATCCAAATATCCCTGCAAAAAGGCATTGTAGACATCCATCTGTTGGATATGCCAATTCTGCATAGCAGCTAGTGAGAGTACTGTTCTAACAGTAGCAATCTTAACTACAGGGGAGAACGTTTCGTTATAGTCTAGTCCTTCTTTTTGACTATAGCCTTTGGCTACTAGTCGAGCTTTAAATGTTTTTATCTCTCCATCATCTTTAAGCTTAACCTTGTATACCCATCGACAACCAATGGGAGTCTTTCCTGGAGGTAAACATACCAACTCCCAGGTATTATTAGCTTGCAATGCTGCTATTTCTGTCTGCATTACTTCTATTCATCTAGCATCCTTACATGCTTTATAAAAGGATGTAGATTCAGATATTGCTGAATAAACCCCTAAATAGGCTTTGTGAGAAGAATATATACGGGCATATGAGAGATAATTGGCCATACAATGAGGCTTCTTAGTTGGAAAAGGAAATACATAATCTATCAACCATAATGGATGCTTAGATACTCTTCCAGATCTCCTTAAAGGTGTTGAAGTGTATGATGAATAAATGGCAGGTTCTTCAAAGACTTCATCATTAGTGGCTTGTGTAGGAGTTACAGTATTGTCTTGAGGAACATGAAGCTCTACGCCAGTGTGAGAAGAACCAGGTAAATTATCATGTTGTTCTTGATGGTCAACAGATGAAGTATTAGGGAGATTGACATCAGTGGGCCTATACATTTGCTTCTTGCAGATCATCCTCTATAGAAGTCTGAGGCTGCAATATTTCTTCTACAGAAGTAGGAATGTTAAGAGTTAACATCTGCAAAATAAGAAGGATAGTTAGGAAAAACACCTTCCTAGCAGGAAGTTGGCAAAATAGGCCCTTCAATATCCTTGAAAGTAGAAACTCCTTCTTTGAAAATGACATCCTTGTTGATAAAGAACTCATTTTTCTCCAAATTGTACAAAAGGTATCCTTTGGTAACATTAGAATACCCCATCAACACTGCCCTAACTGCCCTAGCACTGAATTTATCTTATCTAGGCAGGACACTAGTATAGCATAAGCACCCCAAAGTTCTCAAATGAAGCATATTTGTTTTATTTTATTTTATGAAAAAGCTCATAAGGTGATATACCATGTAGCACAATTGAAGGTAGTCTATTGATAATATACATATCTGCCAAGACATAATGTCCTCAAATCCTCACAGGAATATGTCCTTGAAACCTAATAGCCCTTGCCACTTCAAGAATGTGTCTATGCTTCCTCTCAGCTACTCTATTTTATGGAGGAGTGTAGACACATGTTCTTTGATGTACTATTCCTAGTTCTCTCAATAGGTTAGTAAAGTTATCATTCACAAACTCACCTCCATTATCTGACCTCACTGTTTTTACCATAGTACTAAATTGAGTGTGTACCATTTTAAATAAATCTCTTAAAACAACAAACACATCACTTTTGAGTTTCAGCAGAAAAATCCAAGTCACACGAGAATAGTCATCCACTACTGTTAGAAAATACTTATTACCATCAATAGTAGAAGTGTTATAAGGTCCCCAAACATCCAAATGTAACCGTTGAAAAATTTCAGTACTCTTACTGTCACTAGAATGAAAAGGCAGTCTTGTGTGTTTAGCTAAAGGACAAACATCACACATATCTATTACATTTCTACAATTTTCAGTAGGTAATCCAAGAATTTCTCTCATATCTCCTCCAGAAACATGTGCTAGCCTTCTATGCCATAAAGAGGCATCAAGTCCTCTCTCATGTGCATTTAATCCTTTACTCATTTCTTCTCGTTCATCATCAAATAAGAAAAGGTACAATCCATCTTTATTTTTATCAATCCCCTTGGTCCTCCCACTTGAGAGGTCCTGGAACAAGCAAAAATGAGGAAAAAATGTGACTGAGCAATGAAGGTCTCTAGTTACCTTAGAGACTGACATGAGGTTGTACTGAAAATCAGGCACAAATAACACATTCTTCACTACTTGTCCCTTAGAAATTATACAATCACCTATGTGTGATACCAGATTCATTTGACCATTAGGCATATAGACCTTCCTACAGCTCCAGGAATCAAGTCTTTTAATATTTTGTATTATACTTAAATCTGATATCATATGGTTAGTTTCTCTGGTGTCTATGATCCATTCTTTTCTAGCTGTATTAGCCATAAATGATTGCATCATACCTGCTTTTGTTTTGTGGAACATCTTTGTTCAGCATCATCATGATCTAATTATACTGATCAGTTGTGAACTGTGGTGGTCTAGGAAGTTCACTCATATGTCCCTTATCTGCTGCTTCAATCCTTCTTGCACTAGGCCCTGCAATATTAGGATTATAATTCTCAGCATTCACATTGTAAGCAGTATAAGCATTAGCAGCATTGGCTCCTAGTATTCTCTTTTTGTACTTAAAATCAGTAGGTTATCCTACTATTTTATAACATGTCTCCTTAGTATGCCCCTTCATTTTGCAAAAATCACAATATAGGTTCCAGTTTTTCCTTGGTTTATGATTCTGTCTCTGAAAGTTTCCTTGAAAACTTCCTCCTTTTGTAGTCATGAAAGTTGTGGCTTCTGAACTCTCATTCATTACAGACACATTAGAGACAGCTCTTTGGGTTTCTCTCTCGATGATCATTGCATATGTTTTACTCATATTAGGAGTAGGATTTGTCATAAGAATCTAACTCCCCGCTTACTCATAATTCTCATTAAGTCCCATCAAAAACTGTATTAACTTCTGTCTATGAAGATGTTCAACATTCTCTGTCATGGCAAGCTGGAATCATACTCTCATATTCATCCCAAAGCTCCTTGAGCTTAGTAAAATACGTTGACACAATGTTAGATCCTTGATGCAAATTTGCAATCTCCTTGTGCAATTGATAAATCCTAGACGCGTTAATCTTATCAAAATGCTCCTTCAAATCATCCTAGAGTCAACATGACTCCTTAGCATATACTACTCCTGTCATTAATTCCTTTGAAACAAAACTCATAGTCCATACCAGGACAATTGCATTACATCTATCCCATTGATGACCTAAATTCTCTTCGACATTTTCTCTCTTTAGTGTGCCGTCAATTAACCATAACTCGTTCTTACCTAACAGTTGGATTCTCATTGCACGACTCCAAATCGAGTAATTATCTGATTCGGTTAGCTGAATTGACACATAGGAGCTCATGTTGTGTCTGAAGGATGCAAATACAATGCATGGTTGTGATCGAGGTGTGCATTCGCCATTGTTGAAGAAAAAACAAAGGTTTTCTCAATTGGTCGATCTAATTATTGGATCTGTAATTTCAGCTCACAATCGTGGCTTAGATGCTCTGATCCCATGTTAATCTATGGTTGAATTGGACATCATCCCTAGGTCGAGAGGTAGGAGAAATGAAGAAATGAAGGAATGAAGAAGAAGAAAGAAAGGAGCTTCGATATTATCTGAGAAGAAGGAAAAGTTACAAATACACTGTATAACTACCACTATTTATAGAAAATAGCTAATGATATGTTTAACTAACTAACTAACTAATTATTTACAATAATGTCATTATTCAGTAATTAACTCCTATTTTCATAGTTTATGTGAACCTAATTCTTTTTTGGTCCATTCCAAAAAGAATGATCATTTCTAAATTTGAAAACAATTTTGATTCAACTTACAATTCTACCCTTAATGAGAAGCCTTTATAACCACACAATACTCTAGGGGCACTTTTTAACTTGTTTAGGACCACAAATTTCAAAAGACTTCATTTTTTCTTAAATTTCATGCCCAATCAAACAGATTTACATAAATTGGAACGGAGGGAGTATTTGCTAACATCCGGTGAGAGAAAATCTTCCTTTTTCTTCCATCTTGCAGCTGCCTTATTTTATGGCTAGTGTTGTTAGGGCCAACCAAAATTATATATTCTAAGAGCCCGTTTGGACATAAATTTATTTTTTTCCGAATTTTTTTTACTTTTTTCGAAATCAGCGTTTGTTCATAAATTTTTAATTTCACTTGAATATGCATTTTGGAAATTTTCGAAAATTTTGAAAAACTCCAAAAGGCTATTTTCCAAAATTTTCACTCAAGTCACTCACGAAACTTCAAAATAACCCCTTCATCTAGTTATGTTGTGATGGAGTGGTAAGTATTATCCTTAACACGATATCTCGGGCTCGAGCCCAGGTGTAGAGTTGTCTTTGTTAGGAAATATTTTAACCTTAATGTGGAATTATTTTGTGCGAATCCGAATTTTGTCGGACCCAATATGAACACCAGACACCGATTAAGAAACTAAAAAAAGCTTTAAAAAAATCACTAGAATCTTTGGCAGCAGAACAAGTTGTAATGTGTATAACCAATTTGCAATTTTGCAAATTAAGTTACAGGTATCAGAGCCAATCAATTTCGCAAACCAGTCTTATACAAATATGGAAAGAAGTGTAGCTAATGAGGCACCAAAGGCCACAATAACGGCGGGAGGACTACGAGAAGGATATTGAGTTTATTGAAGAGGTGACTAGCAATGTTGATGAAGTCCAATGTAGAGTTCTTGCTGAAATTCTCTCCCAGAGTGCACATGTTGAGTACTTGTAGCTAGGCGTGTCAATGGATATTAGAAAACCGACCGAATCGTACCGCACCGAACTGATTTTTAGTTTCTTTAAAAGAAACCGTAGGTTTTTATATAAATCTATAATTGCACCGATAATTAGGGTAGGTTTTTTATTTTATGAAAATAAACCGAAAAAATATCGAACCGTATCGAATAAATTTTACATATAAAAAATATATTTATATAGTTAGTTGAAAAATAATAATGCATAAATTTTTCTTTGGGCCTTGGAATTACGAATTACAAGCCAACAAGTAATTAAACTCAAAATACTAATTCCTAAAACCTATTATGCCACTTCTACTTAAACCAAGTTATTTCAAGTAACTACATTAGCAAGACACAAAGTATTCTAGCAATTATGAGTAGCAAACTACAATGTATCGAATATGTTTCCTTTCATATAATTTAGATTTATCTTTTTGAATATTTAATTTTCTATAGACTTTATTCTTGAGTCCCAACTTGGTTAATATTTTTCCACTCGTGTGATTTATATTTTTTTAGAATTTGCTTGGTTTCTTTTACGTTGTTGTAGAATAGTTGATGGATATATACTCTATCCATCTTTCATTTTTTTAATTCATCACTTTAAACGATAAAAATATGTAGAGAGTTTTGCCAAGTCCTATAAAAGAACATATGTTTATTGCATTCTACTTCTACTGGTGAAATTTACATGAAATCTAAAAAAATACCGAAAATTAACTGAACCGTACCGATACCGAAGAGAAACACATGATTGGGGCGGTTTCAAAAAGTCTAATTTTTGATTATACATAATAGAATAATCGAAAATTTGGTATGGTACAAATTTTATAAAATAACCCGCTGAACCGAACCATTGACACCCCTACTTGCAGCGCCATAATCTCAATGGCCACACTGATAGAGAGACATTCAAGAAAGTCGTACCTGTCATCACTTATGAAGATATTCAGCCCCATATCAACCGCATAGCCTATGGTGATAAATCTCCTATCCTCTGCTCCCAACCCATCTCTGAACTATTTACAAGGTTCTCCTCCAATCCTTTTTTTCCTCGAATAAAAAGTAAAAATTTATTGAAGTATGAAAAGCATAAGTTGTTAGAGTAAACACACTTTAATTTAGTAGTTGATTATGTCTCTATTCTTAAATCAATTTATGCCAAAGGGCAAGTTTTGGTGTACCACATGCAGTTCTGGCACGTCTAGAGGGGAGAGCAAATTGATACCATCAACAGAGGGAGAGCTTGGGAGGAGATTAGAACTGTTTCATAAACTTCTGATGTCTGTTATGAGCCAAGTGGCTCCAGATTTCGGAAAGGGCAAAGGAATGTATTTCATGTTCATATGTTCTGAACAGAAGACCCCAGGAGGATTACCAGCTCGCTTTGTTTCAACTAGTAATTACAAGAGCCCTTATTTCAACTACAGTCGTCTTTATTACCCCCATTCTCATTGAGGCTGAATGCAGTAAAGATTCATGTCAAGGGATCATCACTAGGTTGTGGCCTAATACCAAGTATGTGGATGCTGTTGTGACTGGATCCATGTCACAATATATACCGATACTTGATTATTACAGCAACAGCCTCCCTCTTATCAGTACTCTGTATGCTTCCTCGGAAAGCCACTTTGGAATCAACTTGAACCCTTTTTGTAAGCCCAGTGAAGTCTCTTACACCCTTATCCCCACCATGTGCTATTTTGAGTTCTTACCATATCACGGGAAAAGTGGAGTCATTGATTCTATCTCCATGCCCAAGTCGCTTAATGAGAAAGAACAACAACAATTGGTTGATTTGGCTGATGTCAAGATTGGCCAGGAGTACGAGCTTGTTGTTACCACATATTCTGGTATTTTCAAATGCCAAATAGAAAGATCTTCACATATTTCTTTTTCCCATTTATCCGTCAAACATGCTGTCTGCCAATGCTTAGCTTTGCTTGAACTTGTGCCATTTCAGGACTATATAGATACAGAGTTGGTGATGTGCTTCGGGTTGCTGGATACAAGAACAACGCGCCTCAATTCAACTTCCTATGCCGGGAAAATGTAATCTTGAGCATTGATGATGACAAGACTAATGAAGTTGAGCTACAAAATGCAGTGACAAAAGCAGTGGGCAATCTGATGCCATTTGATGCACATGTAACCGAATACACCAGCTATGTCGATATTACCACCATTCCAAGCCATTATGTCCTATTCTGGGAGCTGAGTGTTAATGGCTCTACCCCAGTTCATCCTTCAGTCTTTGAAGATTGTTGCCTCACAATTGAAGAATCTCTAAACTACTTCTACCGCGAGGGCCGTGCGTCTAACAAATCCATCGAGCCTTTGGAAATCAGGGTCGTCGAAATTGGAACTTTTGACAAGCTCATGGACTACTGCATTAGCTTAGGTGCTTCCATGAATCAATACAAGACACCCATGTGTGTGAAATATGCACCCCTTGTTGAGCTATTGAACTCTAGGGTCGTGTCCAGCTACTTCAGTCCCATGTGTCCAAATTGGGTTCCTGGCTACAAGAAATGGGACAACACAATTTAAATGACAAGATTTCTCTGCTTGTCGCTTCATTCACTATCCAAAAAAAAAAAGACAACCACTTGTGGATTGTTTTAGTGAATCAAAATCATCCTAGTCAAGTCTTTCATGAACATTGTATGGAGTATTTGTCACAAATAAAACACGGAACTTGTTATTTCTACAATGGCTTTATTGTGTTGAGGAGTTTAGTGCAGACATATGTGAGAAGAAGTTGTTAAAAAGAAAGGACGGTTTGGTAGACACTTTTTGTGCGAGTTAAATGGGCATAACCCATATTTTATCCAATCAAAAAGAATCACTCACACAATCCGTGTAATTTTCAGGGGGGAAAAAGACATGTAATGTTGGCGGGTTGGACGGGCGATGAGGAAAAATCAAATTTTGCCAGCTTAGGCCTAATTTCCAGTCTCATGGCATATTGCATAAGTTTACTAGTCTGGGTAGTTAGAAACAACCCTGTACCAAGTAGTAGTACAAAACTTATATTATCAGTAACTCCTTAAAGAAACCTACTGCAGAAGTGTTAAAAGACTGAACTGGCAAAAATTTAAAAGCTTTAAAAGGAAAGATTCCCGAATCCCGATTACCAAGGAAATACTAACAGAAAGACTTGTAAGTACCTGAAGAACAAAATAAGATAACTGATTCTTAGAATCAATCAAGGATTTGCTAAATTCTTTCACACGTTTCTACGTAAGCGAGCTTTGTTTGTCTGTACAGTTGATGGTATGAACATCATTTGCTAGTTCACCCTTTAAACTTGTAAGCATTCCAATGTATGTTTCACATAACACTTCAAATGAAAAGAAGATAGAGAGATTGCTATAATGACCTAACTTTAGCTTGCAGCTCAGAGACAAGCAATTCCTGCAAATCTGCCTTCCGAGTGTTAGACACCCCATATATATTTAGTCGATTTGCCATGGCCCTGAGTTGAACCAATGTCATATTGTAGATATCTTCAATACAAGGTGATGGTCTGATAGATGACATGGGAGAAACATTTTTAACCTTATCATAATTGGAGTCATCGTAGGAGCTGGAACCGTGAATGACCGGAGGCTCGTGACTTATTCTGCCATGGGATTTTACCAACGTATTCTGAACATTTATCTGATCTTTATTCTCTTGGATGACTGGTCCACTGAACCTACAGTGGGACTGAAAGGTTGCACTAATATCTGCAAAACCAGCAGTTCTTTTGGCTCCAGCCAGTTGAGTTTTGTTGATGGTATTGTCCCCATAGCCATCACCTTCCCTCTTTAGCTTTTTTAGTGGCAATGAGTCATCTATAATACAATCAGTTTCAGTACACACAACTTCTTGCCCTTTTACTCCAGATATAGACTTTATGCTGGCAATGTTTGTCTTTACAAACTGCTTTGATGTTTTTTTATCATTAATCTGAACAGCCTCGACTCCTTTGTATGTTCGTTTGCTGCTATACTCTTTGGGTTCTTGTTCTGAAGCATGTCTGTTCTCCAGAGTTGTTTCTGCATGCTGTCAAAGAACTTTTTCATCTTTTCTGATCGAAAGGTCTCAAATAAGCAACCAAAGACATCATCTTAAAGTAGTTTATTCATGCTTAGCCTTTAACTGAGAACTGCAACATTAAGGAATATTAGCAATCTAAAAATGTGAACCGCTAAATTTAGGAGAAAAGTTAATCATATAAAAATTCAAACTCTTTTGTTCCAAATACCGAGAAGGATGATGAGCAACATCTTAACTGGGATTCACAAGATCGATCCCAACTACTCCCTCCGTTATGGCTACACAATGTTATGGCTATATGGCATGTTTAAGACCACAAGTTTCAAAAGTCTTTGTCTTTCTTAAACTCCGTATTGAGATACATCGCATAACATGGTACGAGTAACTAGGATTGGGATGTAGTTGATTGATTGACATTTTGTTTCTAATCCTCTGGAATCTGAACTCTAATTATTAAGAACTTTTAGACACTCTAGACGTTTGGTTTTCTCAAAAATCAGCTTGATTCCTCTCTTGAACCAGAGATGCCAAGACTGTGTTATCGGCCTGAACAGTGTAAGCATCCTTGAATTCTACAGTATTCATATCCTTTGTGTGATTGTCTATTGCTTCCATTTTGGTAAGCTTCAGGCAGGTTTGAACTTCTAACGCCATTGTACAACAACTTCATCATTCACTAATTGCAAAAAAAAAAAAAAAAAAAAAAACGATAGTATTTTCGTTTGACTTCAAGAACTTGACATGTTGAAGACATTATAGGCATTTGTAATTTGAGCATAAGTTCCATATGCAACATATGCCATACAGTGTTGCCGATGCCACGAGCACTATGGATATAGCTTATAAGTAAGCTACCAAATATTTTGTACAACCTAAAGAGCATGTACTAACTAAAGTCAACAAATAAGAACATGTGATAATGCAAACCTGTTCATTCTCATTCTTTAAGGCCCTTAGCAAACTTTCGAGGTTATCAATCTTTTTATTTAATACAGCAAAGCACATATCACACGATTCCTTATCAGCACAAGGACAATCCAGTTGGCTCTGGAGCATCAGTATTTCATCTTCAAGTTCAGCAATTTCTGAATCGGCTTTCGCAATTAGTATCTTTAATACTTGCAGACAAGATATCTCATTCAATGCATCTTGCTCGATCACGTCTGTGAATCAAAATAGATGAGGTATGTCAAACAAAAAGAATAATAAAAGAGCTATATATGAGAATTTTATGACCTTACCGAGCCATGGATCGAAATACAAGTTATCCTGCCTACAGTTTGCTGGATAACTGCTCTCATCTGTGACAGAATTAAAGACTAAATAAGTCAGGACATTAAACTAGAGGGATTTGTCCATCCATTTCAGCAGTTCTTCTACCAAAGAAAAGATCATTGAATCCAATTAGGAAAACAGAATATCAAACCTTGATTTTCAGGTGGACCCCAAATAGATGAATCCATCTCCTCAAGATATTCCACCCTGATGTATAGACAAAAACAAATGATTAATACTGGATTAAGAGAATACAAGTAAAACAGTATGGATCAAATTTTAGTACATGTCATAAGCTGATGACTGCAACACCATCACTCAAAAACCTCATTTAAAAACTAGAAACAGGTTCTCTTTTTCTGGTGTAAATTACCTACTACTCCACATCGGGAGTTAGCGTTCTAACTATAATAGCCACAGAATTAACGAAACAAAACTACAACACAGGAATTGGAAAAAGAAAAAAAAGATTCATGATCAGAATCAACAGTACTCTTATACATGCAGATTTTTGAAAAGGTAAACACTCAAAAACCAAATAAGTAGTATGCTTTTCAAGGCTCGAAAGCATTAGTAGATGACAATGAAAATTCAAATGCAAGAACGTCATCTCTTAGAAGGAAAAATTAACACTTAAGTAGTACATGCACAGTAATGTAACGGAAAAAGAATTTAGAATCTTTAGCTTCCAAAGAAAGCTATATGTACCAAAAGAGCTCTTGAAATTCCTCTGTTTTCTTGAAGCAGAGAATGAAAGCAATGTAGGGTTTCCGTTCGTAGCAGAAGGAGGGAATTGTGAGGAAGAAGAATTTTGCAGTAGTAGAAATGGCGACGCGGGAGTAATTCGATTTATGTAGAAATGAATATCCTATATCCGGTCCTTTTAAATTGAGTCTCTGCAAAATGTCCCCATCTTTACTTACCAATACTTCTTCAATATTTAAACCTTCAAGTTCTAGTTCGGCGGTAGAAAATAAAATTATTATTAAAATAGTTTGAATGTTGATATTGTGTGCTTAAATTTTCTGAATTATATTTTAACTAGTGAATGTCATAAATTTTAGTAGTAAATGTATAAAATATTTCTTTTGTGTAAGTTTAACGAAGATAGAAGAGATTAGAAAACTTATTATATATACATATATATCAATCATTTAAAGCACAAATATAAAACCTTCATTATAAATGCCTTCTCGTTAAAATATTCAAGCACCGTTTTTTTATTCTAGTTTTATGTAGTGTCAAACCCAACTTTGTTATGTATATGTCAAACATAAAATCTTCAATTTCAGGTCGTACACCAATACTATTATATTATACTTATATCAATAAGTATATTCCCAAGTTAAGAAAAAATCTTAATACCATGCTCTTCATTTTCCATACTTGACTACTTGTTGTACGAATTCATTAAATAGAATATATAGAAAAGCTTCATCTCGATAGTTTTCTGGTGGGAATGATCTTCTTAATGTATTCTCACAATTGCTATTTTCATCTTCATGTTCATCACCAGCTACCTTTTGAAGTTACTGTATGTTATACTCACCGCCATTGTTAACGGAATCATAGGTACTCATTGTCATTATTAATTAACCACCAAGGATTGTGGTGGATGGAACCATATGAATCATGAAAAAATCTCGCTCACTAAATGCTAGCAAGATTACATACATAAGTATACCTAACAAGATGGTTAAAAATATTAATTATTCATCCAACCCAACCCATTAAAAATGGGTTGGATAACTGACTTTTTTAAATCGGGTCGAATTAGAAAAATAAGTAACCAAATGGGTAAAATATGGATAATACAATAATTGAAAAATTATTTCAGTAATGTTCTTCTGTTGCAAGAGGCACCAATTCATATTAGAGCTTGAGGCTAATGTGAACTCATGAATGGATAATATGGTTACTCATTTTATCTACGGGTTAACCCGTTTATTACCTGTGTTAAATATGGGTCGGGTCGGATAATTTATCCATTTTTTTATTACCGATTTCGACCCGAACCATATCTGACCCGCCAGTTTGCCACTTCTATACATAAGCAATCCAACCCAATCGAGTATTATTATTTACATTAATTTCCTCTTCAAGTACAGTTGTTAGAAATCAGAATTTCTTAAAAGGAGGTAAAGAGCGAAGGGAGACGGATGGAAGTGAACCTTTCTAGAGTATTATTACCAAAAACCAAGCAAACCAAAATAAATACTACGCAATAAATAAGTGAAACGGAAAAGTTTTAAATTCTCTTCACCTACATAATTAACTTGCTTATATGAAATAAATAAGAGCAGATAAATGAGTTATTGGCCAAAGAAAACACTAACATACAAGAAACACGCAAGAAAAAATTTAACAGAACACATGGAGCACCAAGAAAATGGTTGACATAGCTATTACTCAAACGGAAGACTTGATTAAGACAAATATTTACGTTACAATTAAAAAAAATGAAGTAAACTAAGAACAACTTCAAAATATGAACTCCATTACTATAATTTCACTCCCCAAATATGAGAGAAGTTACTAAAAATTCCGGTCATCTAAGAATTCATAAATGTGACAAAGAACAATATTTTTCAGTAATAAATTATTGCTTAATGCTAAGAATCAATTCATACATTTGAATGAAGGACCTCGAGATGCTAATCCACGAAAATACACCTATTTTCACATTAAGAAAGATTTTCGGGTGTCTTGTTCCCAGATAAGTTGGAGAAAAATATGGTTAGATTTGAAAGAGTGATCTTTCCCTCTTATGAAAGCCGGTATCTCACTTTCGAAAGAGAGTCTCAACGTGGCGGTGTAGACCTAGCTCCATAGCTGGGCTAGTCACTTGCTAGAGGGCGACCGACCTACCGGACCGGAGGCAGACGAGAATGTTATGTAAAAAGGACCAAGGAGGATCCTATCCAAAAAGAGAAGGATGAGGAATAGGAGCTATCTTTAGGGGCGGAATCGAAGCGAATTCGTAATAATTTTTCCAATATAAGGGTTTTAAAGCCTTTGAATTTATTCAAACACTCTTTTTATAAGATGGTTTTTTGTTTTATATTTTTACTTTACATTAATATAAATTACGATATTTATACAAAATATAAAAATAAAATTCAAATAAATTCGGCCCGACCCGACCCCTTAGACCCGGAACCGTTCCAATTCAATATTTAACTAGGTGAGCCCGAAGCCATTATACCGATATAAAAAAACTGGTAACCGGCCCGAATTGGTGACCGTACGGTCACTTTTTTCTGGACCTGGCCCGGCCCACCCCTTTGACACCTTTATCGGAGGATAACTACTCGAGCAAACATATCCATTTATCAAAATTAGCTCCCGAATTGCGTCATCAAAAGCCTGCAAGGCGAGAACGGTCAGGATAAAATACTGACAGTTTTGTATCCATAATTCCTACATAAACTAACAAAATAAACAATCTATTTGAATGACTAAACATAAATATACAAATAGAGAGAGAGAAAACAAACAAAAGATTGTGTATTTAATATAATCTCGACTTTGGTCATCAGGTGAGAATGCAAATTTAAATCCATTGCAACAATTTATTTTTTGCTTCTTATCAACATGATATCATAATTCATTTTATCGAATTCTGAAAAGTAAAAATTTAAATAAAAAGAAGACCCAATCTCGACCATATCGTCAGTAAATGCCTGAAATTTGCCATCTCCTGCAACTTCTCATTTTCTTTCCTTCTCTTGATTTTCTTCGTTTCCCTATTTCTTTTCTCCTTATTTTTTTCCTCATTCAATTTCTTTATCTCTTTGCTTCTTTCCCTCCTTGTACTTTCTAAGCAAAAGTTGAAAGCTTAATGATCTGCCTTCCTTCTTGCTGGTGATGTGAATATTCAGTGTTTGATCATGGTTTTACTTTTCCGTATGAATGTTTATAAAATTTACATGTTAAGAAGAAAAAAAGAGCTTACAAATCGAAAAGGAAGTAATAGTGATGGAGAGATTTGAGAATGCGGAAAGCACCCTTCAAATGACAATAATGTCCTGAGATTATTTCCCTGAGAATTTGTGATTGTCGCTTAATCTCCATAACACATGAGTAATGTATGTTACTAAAGATGAATGGTTCACACAAAGGGAGTACTGCTGAGAGACCATGAGGATCTGTAGGTTTTTCGTCCTTAAATAAGGTCATATTGAAAGGTTGCAACGGTAGTATTAGACAAGCATGATTACCTGGATAGTTTTTCTCCATAACTAAAGAATCTGAAAGGTTGCAATGGTTAACGTAAGTAATCTATAAAGTATTACCTTTTTTTTTTGTAGGAAAAATAAGGAATACACCTATTTTCACATTTAGAAAGATTTTCGGGTGTCTTGTTCCCAGATAAGTTGGAGAAAAATATGGTTAGATTTGAAAGAGTGATATTTCCCTCTTATGAAAGTCGGTATCTCACTTTCGAAAGAGAGTCTCGACGTGGTGGTGTAGACCTAGCTCCATAGCTGGGCTAGTCACTTGCTAGAGGGCGACCGACCTACCGGACCGGAGGCAGACGAGAATGTTATGTAAAAAAGACCAAGGAGGATCCTATCCAAAAGGAGAAGGAGGAGGAATAGGAGCTAGCTTTAGGGGCGGAATCGAAGCGAATTCGTAATAATTTTTCAAATATAAGGGTTTTAAAGCCTATGAATTTATTCAAACACTCTTTTTACAAGATGATTTTTTGTTTTATATTTTTACTTTATATTAATATAAATTACGATATTTATACAAAATATAAAAATAAAATTTAAATAAATTCGGCCCAGCCAGACCCCTTAGACCCGGAACCGTTTCAATTCAATATTTAACCGGGTGAGCCCGAAGCCATTATACCGATATGGAAAAGCCGGTAACTGGCCCGAATTGGTGACCAGCTGGTCACTTTTTTTCTCGACCTGGCCCGGCCCACCCCTTTGACACCTTTATCGGAGGATAACTACTCAAGCAAACATATCCATTTATCAAAATTAGCTCCCGAATTGGTAAATATTATGTGGGGTGGCCACTTTTTAAAGTGGTATTTACTTTTTATCCAGTATTTTAAATGCTGAGCAAAAATAGCCACTAATCTATTAAAATTAATTTGAAAAGATATTGTTACCCTTTCCTTCCCAAACGAGAATATGCGTTCTGGAGGATGCAACTTTTACCTCCTCTAGTCATAGTTTGTTTCAAGTCTCCTAAATAAGTATGAATTAAGCTTAATAATTCAGATTCTCTAAATACTGAAACACATGATTTCTTAGTTTGTTTAGCTTCTGCACAAACCTCACACTTATCAATATTCGAAAAATTAATATTTGAAATAAGACCGTCAGAATGCATTTTCTTAATATAAGATAAACTAACATGTCCTAATCTAGCATGCCATAAATTAAAAGAATCAATCAAGTAAGCAGAAGTACTAGCATTTTCATTGATAACATTGAGTACAAACAAATGGTCAACACGACCTTATCAGATTCAAAAGAAACCTTCACTCCCACTTTTCCTAATAATCCCACAGAGACCAAATTGACTCGGATACTAGGAATATGCAACACATCATTTAATGCCAAAGTTTTTTCAGATGTGAGTTTGAGAAGAACTTTGCCTTTTTCAAGAACTGGAGTAGTTCTTGAATCACTAATATATACAACCTCTTCTCCTTCCTCAACTTGGGTGTAAGACACAAAGTCCTTTTTGTTAGCACATATGTGCCTAGTGGCACTCGAATCTAACACCCAATCTTTCACATTGGACACAAGGTTCACTTGGGAAACAACTGCAATAATTATGTCATCCGTTTTGGCTTCAGTTAAATTTACTTTCGCCTTAGCGGGATTGTCATTCCCAACCCTCTTCCGGCATTGAGCAGCATGATGGCCAGGTTTGCCACACACAAAGCAGTTGTCTTTTTTCTTGAAGGTTTCATTGTTGGTTTTGGGCTTATAACCATTTCTTTTATCATACCTGTTATTTGATTTGTTCTGCCGCTTATTGTTCTCCACCAGGTTGGCTCTTGTAGCAATCTCCTTTCCTTTGTCATCAACAGCTTGCTTGCGATTGGTATTTTCAATTATTACATGCTTGACCAAGTCCTTCAGCGACAATTGCTTTTGTTTGTGTTTCAATTGTTGTTTGTAGTCACTCCAAGATTTGGGAAGTTCTTCTATAAGCATACCAGCAACAAACTGTTCAGGCAGAGAAATATCTTCAGATTTGAGTTCTTCAATCAACTTGTGATATTCGTTGATTTGTGCAGTTATGTCCTTGTCCTCCGTCATCTCCCACTTGTAGTAGTTTCCAATTATAAACTTTTGTTTAGTAGCATCTTCAGCAGTATACTTTGTTATCATTGACTCCCAAATTTCTTTTGCCTCCTTGTAGGAAACATAGACATCGAACAATTCGTTAGAAAGAGTAGAAATTATGGTCTACATACCTTATTAGCATGAACCCATTGATCCATCTGAATGGAAGTTGCTTCAATTGGCTTAGGATCAGTAAGTGCAAAAGCAACTCCATGCATATCCAAAATAGAATACACGCGTTCCTGCCAGCGCTTAAAATTATCTCCACCAAGAACCTCAATTTTTGAAACATCAGGAAAAGGTTTGGCATAGGTAATTGGTGACGGAACAACAACAGAAACAGTTGGCACAGCAGGTGTAGTAGCATCAACAACAACATTAGCAGCGTAATTATCCATAATAATCACGTGGAAATATCCTTAAGATTGTTGTAAAAAAATTAGATAATTATGGAGAATAAAAAGTTTAGCTTGAGGCGTGTAAAGGACACTGTCCTTAATGATATTCGCCTACACCATAATGAATATTATTAGGCGTATTCCCCGGAATTCAACAAAATATTCTAGTATAACTAGGAACAGAAACAACAAAGATTTTTAAGAAGAAAATCCAACACAAAAGAAAATAAGAAAGAAATTTTCCTTCACACATTTTACAAAGTAAAATCAAAGACATATATATACAGTGCAAAGAAAATTCTTTCTGACATGAAATTGTCTAACAGCCATAAAGGCTTTTTAAAGCCTATACCAAAATGTCAAATTCAAATTTTAAGAATCAAAGCTATTAAAGCTTTTCTGTTACAAAAGTTACAAAATAATCCATAAAAGCTTCTGTTACAAAAGTAAGCTTTAAGAATAGGAAAATTTTCGTTCCTATACCATATAAGAAATTATATTATCAAATATGTTTATAGTTTACATATTACCCGTCATGCTAATAGTATTTTTATAAAATATAGACAATTCATTAAATAAGGAATCATTGTAGATGTAAGCTTCCTTATTTAGGCGCGCTAATATTGAGGAATTAAAGATTCTTCCAGATATTTCATTAAATAAGGAATCATTGTAAATGTAGGCTTCCTTATTTAGGCGCGCTAATATTGGGATATTAAAGATTCTTTCAAATATTTTCAAACGCAAATCACGTTGTATTAATTTACGTCTCTTTTCTGATTTCACAAATCAAAAACGACTAAAAATTCTACAAATATTCTGCAAAAAACGCAATTATGTCAAAAATTTCAATTATGCTACAATTGAATGGGAATTGGGATATTAAAATTCAATGTACCAATTTGTAGATATTTTGTAGATAATTGTAGATTATTTGTATACTGATTGTAGATGCTTTATTTTCTGTTTTCACAAATGAAAAACGACTAAAACTTCTACAAATCTTCTGAAAAAAACGCAAGTATGTCGAAAATCCCAATTATGCTACAATTGAATGGGATTTGGGATATTAAAGTTCAATGTACCCAGTGTGTAGATATTTTGTAGATTATTTGTATTCTGATTGTAAATGCTTTGTTTTCTGTTTTCACAAATCAAAAACGACTAAAACTTCTACAAATCTTCTACAAAAAAACGTAATTATGTCGAAATTCCCAATTATGCTACAATTGAATGGGAATTGGGATATTAAAATTCAATGTACCCAGTTTGCAGATATTTTGTAGATAAACTGTAGATTATTTGTATTCTGATTGTCAATGCTTTGTTTTCTGTTTTCACAAATCAAAAACGACTAAAACTTCTACAAATCTTCTGCAAAAAACGCAATTATGTCGAAAATCTCAATTATGCTACAATTGAATGAGAATTGGGATATTAAAATTCAATGTACCCAGGTTATAGATATTTTGTAGATAAATTGTAGATTATTTGTGTTATGATTGTAGATATTATGTAGTTTACATAATAACTAGATAATTATTCAGTAGGAAATGATTTATATGCTAAAATAATGTAGATGAAGTACTGTTTACATTCAACAATATTGTTTAGTTCTAGCTTCAGCCCTAATTTGACACGGAGAAAGACTATGCCTCTTATCTTCACTTGCATGAGCAACTTTTCCATTCTTTTTCTATGAATGTAGTGATAATACACCCAAATCAAACGATGGAATATCTGCTTCTCTTGCTTTTTTAGGGTTGTTCTTTGAAGGTTTGCTCTTCTTCATTTAGAAAATTTGAAGCTAAAGGTAAATGGGTGTATGAACTTTGAAGAATAAGCTTCAATTTTGATTGGTTGTAGAAGAAGAAGCTTGATAATGGACGTTAATGGTGAGGGTTACAAATATTTCTCTGGTTTTGGCAGAAGAAATAATGGAATTTTGATACAGAAATCGTGGGTGTGAGAGGAAAACGTGTGTGAAGGTGAGGGAATTGGAGAGAGAAACGTGGGGGAGTGAGATTAGAAGGAATATACAGTACCATTAAATTAGGAATGTAATTAATACCCTTAAAAACCACTAATGGTATAGAATTAGTAATTAGGTATACTAAATGTAATTATATTAAACCTTAAGCATTGAGGGTAATAAAGTTTCCTATATGGCATAGGAATATAAAAATTCCTTAAGAATAATATTTTTTCAAATGTTAATTTCAAAATTTCAAGGCCACTGAATGGTTCTCTCAAAGACTAACGTTCTAATCCATAATAACAATACGTTAACAACGATAATAACGTATACTATAGTAGCAAATGAATCTAGTCATAGTTTTAGAATATATTTTTTTCTATCAAAATATTCATCAACATTCTATTTTCCCTCTTTGTTTTGAATGTTGACGGCAAGAACTGACTATTAACAATCTACGTTTCCTCTTTGTTTTGATCTTTGACGGAAAGAACTGGATAATTTAAGACAATATTATTCTATAGTGGTGGGGTGGGCATAGTTTGGGCAAATCCGAAATTCGAATCGAAATCCGAACTTTTTAGATTTTGGTTTGGATTTTTGGATTATGGATTTGGGACTTCGAAATTTCGGATATCCGAAAATTCGATTTTTTTTTTACAATATGTTTATGTAACGACCTGGTCTGTCGTTACGTAAAACCTGCATTATAATTGTTGTTATTGACTTATTATAGATTGGTTATTCTGTTATTAATGTGTTAGAGTTGATAGGCTTGGAAACGGAATGGTTAAATGAGAATTCAGGCACTTAGTCTTTAAAAATAGCCTTAAAATGGGAAAGTCAACTGAGAGTTGGCTTATTGGTAAACGACCTCGGAATGCGGATTTTATGGCTCGGATAACTTCGTTAGGTGATTTGGGACTTAGGAGTGTGTTCAAAATAATTTTGTGATGTCCGGTGTAAAATTAAGCTTGAATTGGCGAAAGTTGGAAATTTAGAAGTTCTTAGGTTTGAATTCGACATAGATATGGTGTTTTGGTGTTGTTTTGGGTGCTCCGAAGGTTTGACTAAATTCAAGTTATGTAATGGGACTTTTTAGAATGTTTGTATGGGGTCCCGAGGAGCTCGGGTGAGTTTTGGATATGTTTGGGCTGCGTTGTGCTCGTTTTTCTTATGCTTCGACGTCGTTTCTTCAAGCATAAATGATATCATATTGAACAAATGAGCTCCTATTACTGTTTTGAATGAAGAATTAGATCCGTATCGTAGTTACGGACCCGTAGCAAAAAGAATCGTCGAATTTGGGCATCGTATGAGGATTTTATGACAATTTTACCAAGGTTGCCCAGATCTTTATGGTTAATGACGAAATTGTCTCTGACGGCATATTAAAAACCTGCACTATTTGCAAATCTTAAAACCTACATATCTCCTTCATTATAAGTTCAAATTGAGTGATTCAAAAGCCTAAATTAATTACAATTTCACAAGGAATCCATTGGGAGCAGTAAAAAGCGTGAACAGTATATATATAACGAGCAGTTCGAGTTTTCTTCCAATTTTTGACCGGGGAGAAGCTTTTTGGGCGATTTTTGAAGGAGAAGATCAGTGGGTATCACAGAGGTAAGCAATTTGATTATTAAAACTCATTTATGGGTTATTATAGACCATAACCCCAGCCTTTAATTCATGAAAAACAGTAGAAAAATAAGATTTTGGGGCATGAGATTATGAGACCTTCAAGGGCCGATTTGAGGGGTCAAACGGACTTCGATTTAGGTGTTCTTTATATGTACGGACTCGTGGGAAGATGAAGAAAACTTTTATATAAAACTTTATGAGTTTCGGGATGCGGGCCCGGGGGTCGAGTTTTGACCGGTTTCGGATTTTTGAGTTAAATTCGATATTTTTCAATTGGAATTTATTCCTTAAGCATATGTTGATGATAAAAATCTGAACTTGGTAGATTTGGAGCCTTCGGAGGTTGATTCGAGAGGCAAGCGTGTTGCGGAATAATTCCGGGCTAGTTTTGAGGTAAGTAATGTCTTGAAATCCTGTCCTGAGGGTATGAAACCCCGGACTATGCACCCTTTCACGGGTTTTGAAATAAAAAGGTGGAAACTTTGGAAACATATTTCCTATTTAGGCGACTATTGAGTTCCTAAACCGACTTTTAAGCCTATGCTTAATTAGTACTATTTTATTATGATAAGATTTTGGGCTGTAAGCCGTGTTTGGGGCCTAGTGCCGATATGTTTACCCCTTGGGGGACTGTTTTACTGTGTTTCCTCACTTGATATGTTGTGAA
>ML297715.1:2995-21798 GCA_005239495.1 Nicotiana undulata
CGACGAGAAGCATAGGCTATAACCTTCCCACCCTGCATCAACATTGCACCAAGCCCAACTCTTGAAGCATCACAATACACGGTATAAGAACCTGAACCTGTGGGCAGTACCAACACTGGTGCTGTGGTCAATGCTGTCTTGAGCTTCTGAAAGCTCGCTTCACACTCCTCCGACCATCTGAACTGAACACTCTTCTGCGTCAACTTGGTCATAGGGGCTGCTATAGATGAAAACCCCTCCACGAACCGGCGATAATAGCCTGCTAGGCCCAAGAAACACTGAATCTCTGTGGCTGAGGTGGGCCTAGGCCAATCTCTAACTGCTGAAACTTTCTTCAGATCAACCTGAATGCCCTCTACCGATACAACGTGGCCCAAGAATGCCATTGAACTCAACCAGAACTCACACTTAGAAAATTTGGAATACAACTGCCGATCCCTTAGAGTCTGGAGGACGACTCTAAGGTGCTGCCCATGCTCCTCTCGGCTGCGAGAGTATATCAAAATATCGTCAATGAAAACCATATCGAACGAGTCCAAATAAGGCCTGAATACCCGATTCATCAACTTCATAAAAGCAGCGGGGGCATTAGTCAACCCAAACAACATGACCAAAAACTCATAATGCCCATAACGAGTGCGAAAAGTTGTCTTAGGCACATCAGATGCCCTAATCCTCAGCTGATGATAACCAGACCTCAAGTCTATCTTAGAGAATACCTTTGAACACTGAAGCTGATTAAATAAGTCATCAATCCTCGGCAAAGGATACTTGTTCTTGATAGTAACCTTATTCAACTGCCGGTAGTCAATACACATCCTCATTGAGCCGTCTTTCTTTTTCACGAACAATACTGGAGCACCCCAAGGAGAAATGCTAGGCCTGATGAAGCCTTTATCCAACAAATCCTGTAATTGCTCTTTTAATTCCTTCAACTCTGGCGGAGCCATACGATACGGGGGAATAGAAATGGGCTGAGTGCCCTCATCTAGCTCAATACAAAAATCAATATCCCTTTCGGGTGACATACCCGTCAGGTCAGCAGGGAATTCATCTGGAAATTCACGAACCACGGGCACAGACTCCATATAAGGAACCTCAACACTAGAATCACGAACATAGGCCAAATAGGCCAAACAACCCTTCTCGACCATGCACCGAGCCTTCATATAAGAAATAACGCTACCAGAAGAATGATTAGGAGTCCCTCTCCACTCTAAACGAGGCACAATTGGCAAGGTCAAGGTCACTGTCTTGGCATAACAGTCCATAATAGCATGATAGGGAGATAGCCAATCCATCCCCAATATAACATCAAAGTCAACCATATCAAGAAGCAAAAGATCAATCTGAGTCTCCAGACCACCAATATCTACTACGCAAGCACGGTAGACTCGATCTACCACTATAGAATCACCCACTGGTGTAGACACATGTACAACAATACTCAAGGAATCACGGGGCATACTCAAATAAGGGGCAAAATATGAAGACACATAGGAGAATGTAGAACCCGAATCAAATAATACCGAAGCCTCTCGGCTGCAAACTGAAACCGTACATGTAATAACTGCATTAGAAGCCTCAGCATCTTGACGAGCAAGAAAAGCATAACATCAGGGCTGAGCCTTTCCAACCTGCACATCTCTGGGTCTACCTGCTACGGGCTGAACTCTACCCCTCATGGCCTGCCCTCCACCTCTATGCGTCTGACCTCCACCTTTGGCACCACGACCACCCCTAGTTGGCTGAAGGGGAGAGGGTGCACCTGATGCGGGAACCATGACATGGGAACCCTGATACTGAGAACCACCAAAACCTCAGGGGCAAAACCTGGAAATATGCCCCATACAACCGCAAATGAAGCAAGACTTCAGCTGCTGAGAATACTGACCCTGGAACTGTCCCTGACGACAAGAATGACCACCATGATAGCTCTGAATCGGCGGTGCACTGATGGGAGTTGAAGGTGCACTGCGGGATACCTGGAGTGCCGCCTGATAAGGCCTTCGGGGATGACCTCTGCCAAAGGAATCTCTGCCTCCAGATGAGGCACCACTGAAACGGCCGAAATGACGAGGTCTCTTGTCAGACCCTTGACCACCACCCTGAGATAATACCATCTCAATGCGTCTAGCCACATCAGCTGCATCTTGAAAGGAGATATCAGTACCCGTCTCTCTGGCCATCTGAAGTCTGATGGGCTTAGCTAGACCCTCAATAAATCTCTGAACTCTCTCCCGATCAGTGGGGAGTATCTAATGGCATGCCTGGCCAGAGTAATGAACCTGGTCTCGTACAGAGCGACGGACATGAAGCCCTGCTGCAGACGCTCAAACTACCTCCGAAGGTCCTCTCTCTGAGTAACTGGAAGGAACTTCCCCAAGAACAACTCGGAGAACTGAGCCCAAGTTAGAGGTGCAGACCCCGCTGGTCTGGTCAAGCAGTAATCTCTCCACCAAGTCTTGACGGTGCAAGAAAGACGAAATGTAGCAAAATCTACTCCATTGGACTCCACAATGCCCATGTTCCGAATAACCTCATAACAGCTGTCTAAATAATCCGGGGGATCCTCTGATGGTGCCCAGTAAATGTAGTAGTGAATAACTTGGTGAACCGATCCAACCTCCATAGAGCGTCTGCTGATATGGCTGCTCCCTCAACTGCTGGTGCTGCCATACCCGGCTGAACTACTCCGGCTGTCTGAGGTGCCGGAGTCTGGAACTGAGTGGAAAACTGCTCTGGCGTATGAATATCAGGAGTCTGGGGCCCTTCCCAAGCCTGGGATCCAGCTGGTGCAGTCGGAAGAAGACCGGCCTGAGCTACACTATCCATGAGTCCCACTAACCGGACTAGAGCGTCCTGAAGCACTTGGGTGGCAATGAACCCCTCTGGGACCTTAGCTGGTTCAACTGGAACTGTTTGAGTAGGAACCTCACCGGCAAAGTCTACATGTGGGTCCTCTACTGGAGCTTCTGCTCTAGCTATGCCTCGGCCTCTAGCACGGCCTCGGCCTCGGCCTCGGCCCCTCGTAGGAGCTGCAATAGGAGGATCAGGCTGCTGGTCGGTCGATGAGAAAGCGCGCGTTCTCTCCATCTGCGAGAGAGTAAAATAGAGACTCAATTAGTATTTAGAATTCAACTGGCACGACAGAGAATGAAAGATGTGAAGTTATTCCTAACTTTGCAGCCTCTAGGGATAAGTCCAGACGTCTCCGTACCGTTCCCTCAGACTCTACCAAGTTTGTCCAAGAGTTGTGAGACCTAAGAAACCTAGGGCTCTGATACCAACTTGTCATGACCCGAAATCCCACCTTTGGGCCATGACTGCGTCTGACGTTGAACCCACTAGACAAGCCAACGTTTGAACTAAATAAAACTCATTAACAACTAAAGCGAANAAGGGTAGAAGGTGACGCCAAGGCCCACGAACGTCTGCGGGTCTACCTCGATGTATCCTGTATGAACTGATGGAATGCTCCAACCGTCAGTGACCACGGGGTCCAGCTGCGTAGTCTGCACAACATAAAGAAATGCAGGTGTAGCATCAGTACAACCGACCCCATGTACTGAGTAAGTGCCGAGCCTAACCTCGGCGAAGTAGTGACGAGGCTAGGACCGACAACAATATGTGTACCTGTGCAATTCTATATAATAATAGGAGAATATCGACGGAAGTAAGCAACTAAGACAGATACGGGGAGAACATGCTGGGGGATAAAAAGGGGAAACAAAATGCTAACACGGTAGAACAGGGTAATAACTTAAATGTAAAGGTAAAAGCATGAATTTAACTTCTCAAAACAGATAATGAACCGCAAAAAGCACGGCATGTCCCCTCGTGCATAACTTCACAATCACTCGGCACAGAATGTCCCCTCGTGCGTATTTAGTAACACTCGGAACGAAATGTCCCGTCGTGCAATAAATAATCAACGAACAACACGACATGTCCCCTCGTGTGATAAATAATAAACAATCAGCACGACATGTCCCCTTGTGCGATAAATAATAAACGATCAACACAGCATGTCCCCTCGTGTGATAAATAATAAACAATCAGCACGACATGTCCCCTTGTGCGATAAATAATAAACGATCAACACAGCATGTCCCCTCGTGTGATAAATAACAAACAATCACCACGGCATGTCCCCTCGGGCGATAAATAATAAATGATCAACAATATAACGTAAAAATAAACAATAAGAAGCCTTAAGTGTATGGAAATACTCAATAAAATTCTATCGTCTCGGCAAGGAGAAATCATCAATTAATAATTCAACAAATGCCCGGCAAGGGTCTCAGCTATAACCAACCTTGCATCAGAAATACAGTTTCAGCAGTAAAGCCTCAACTGAACAAATAACACAATAACTCCCCACGTCATGAAACAACATCAAGGTATCACTTCTAAATCACCAATTACTCATAGTACGAAGAATATTAAGAACACAGTACAATTCATCACAATTGACTGATGGGCATGCTTGACCGCAACATATAGGCACTCGTCACCCCGCCTATACGTTGGACATGAATTACACATAGCAAATAAGACTCTATACCTAATCCCTCAAGATAAGGTTAGGCCAAACACTTACCTCGGCTCCAAAAATGCAAGTCAAGTCTCAATCACAGCCTTTCCTTTAGAATCCGACTCCGGAACGGTATTATCTAGACATAATCAACCCAAGCATATCAATAATGGCTCAATAAATCAAACCCATAGCTTAATTATTAATTTCAAAGCATTCTTCCTAAGATTCAAAAATTTGACCCCAGGCCCTCTTGGTCCAAACATGAGGCTCGGACCAAAACCCAATCACCCATAACCCCACGAGTTAGAATATATAATTTGTTTTAAGATTCGACCCCAAATTGAGGTTGAATCATTCATAATTCTCAAAAACCCTACTCTACCTAAAATCCCTAATTCCTACTTTGATCTCATGATTTTAGGCCTAGAATCTAGTGATTAGTTGATGAAAATAAGAGGAAATAATGTTAACAATACTTACCTATGAAGCTATGGAGGAAAAGTTCTTCAAAATTCGCCTAGGTAGGATGGGGAGGAAGAAGAGTTGTGAAAAATGGGAGAAATCCCAAAATGGTTCTGTTTTTGGGTTATTAAAATCACTGGAGGGATTTATCGTTCGCGTTCGCGGGCCACTGGCCGCGTTCGCGAAGGGTTGGCAGCTGGGACTTATGCGTTCCCGGGACTAGGGCCGCGTTCGCGTGCCTCTGCCCGCGTTCGCGAAGAACAACCTACTTGACCCCAGACCCCATCCTATAATACTACGCGTTCGCGAGAGGGGAGTCGCATTTGCGTAGAGCAGTTCCCCCCATAGCTCCGCATTCGCGCTCGTACCCCTGCGTTCGTGGGGCTCGCGTTCGCGAAGGGTATCACACCAAACATCAGAAACCTGCAACATCACACCAGATTTTTCTTGTTTTCACACCCCGTTAGCTACCCAAAACTCACCCGAGACCTCGGGGCTAAAAACCAAAAACACACACGACTCCCAAAACATTATATGGACTTGTTCAAGCTTTTAAATCATCAAAATATCATCAAATTCATCGAATTAAACCTCGAAACTCTTAGAATTTTCTTAAAACTTCATAAACTCATCTTTTCCAATTTTAATCTGAATCACGTCATTTCAAGTCTGTTTTACACCAAATTTCACAGATAACTCGCATAACATATAATAAACCTGTTACAGGCTCCGGAACCATAATACGGGCCCGGTTACACGGTTTTCACATAATTATTCATTTTCAAATTCCTTTATTATTTCCAGAAAACAATTTCCTTTAAAAATTTATTTCTCGGGCTTGGGACCTCGAAATTCGATTTCGGGCATACGCCCAAGTCCCATATTTTCCTACGGACCCTCCGAGACCGTCCCATCACGGGTCCGGGTCCGTTTACCAAAAATGTTGACCAAAGTCAACTTTATTCATTTAATTATCATAAATTCTATTTTTCATCCAATTCCAACATACAGACTTCCCGGTTACACGCCTGGGCTGTGCACGCATATTCGTGTTTTGGGATGTACCATTCGATTGTCATTGAGCTTATCGTGTTCTGGAGTGATCTATGAGTTGCCTTTCGGTGTTTCGAGGAGATGTGATTGTTGGTTATATGTGCATAAGATGCGGTTCTATCTGGGCTTTTTGAGTAAGGTAAGTAATTGGGTGCTGTAGGATTGAGACATGTTGGTTATGTTATTGCTGGTTCGGGTGGCATGGTATCGTCTATTTTCCCCCGTGGTTATGGTAATGCACTTTGAGTACTTGATATTGAATTTCGCATGGTTATTGATTTTGAGCAAGGTGGCTTGGAGTATTTCATGTGCTCCAGCGTTTGAATGGGATCACGCGTTGTAGCAAAGAGGTAAAGGTATGATCCTTGGTGTCAGATTCGTGTGTTCTAATTCTACGGTGTGTTCCAGGCTTTTAGCACGATATGGTAATGGTAAGTGTTAGTGGCAGGATAGTCCTCTCGTGTGAGTCTTATTTATTTTATGAATTGAGCTCTTGGGATGTTGTTATGGAGTACACGAGTTGCACAAGTTATGGATCTGGATGGTATAGATGCTGATCGGACGAATGGTTGCTGGTTTCTACATGTTTCTTTCATCATCGGCACCATATGAAGGTGTGAAAGTGGGGCTTTGTTTGATAAGAGGTTATTTACAGGTATTGGGTTGTTTTAAGCAGCTATTGTGATTAGGAGTCATCGCTATGGGTGGTTGAGTCATGCGGTATATTATGTGATTTCATCTTGGGTTACGAATATGTCTTGATACAGCGTGTTCAAACTATTTCAACTTATAGTTGTGGGATTTGAACTTGTAAATCATTTCAGAAGTGGAACTTTGTTCTAAGGTTTATGGGTCAAGATTGGATTTCGAAATTTCAACTGTATTGTGCTATTAGACCTGTATGGGGTAGAGTGACGTGGGATCACCTCTGAATATGTGCATGGTAGGTTACACAGCAATTTTGGTGGTGTGTGGAACAACTCTAGAAACGTTCGAGGACGAAAGTGTGTTTAAGTGGGGGAGAATGTAACGACCCGACCGGTCGTTCCGTAGAAATTTCATTATTATATCTGTTTTTGACTTGTCATAGGTTGGTTATACTGTTTATGATGTGTTAGAGTCGGTTAGCTCGGAATCGGAATGGTTGTAGTAAGAATTTAGATACTTAGTCTCTAAAAATAGCCTTATAGTTAGAAAAGTCAATTGAGAGTCGACTTATTGGTAAATGATCTTGGAATTATGGCTCGGATAGCTTCGTTAGGTGATTTGGGACTTAGGAGTGTGTTCGGAATATTTTTGTGATGTCCGAGGTAGAATTAGGCTTGAATTGGCGAAAGTTAGTTTTTGGTGATTTCCGGTCAGCAGTGGAAAATAGGCTATCGGGGTCAGAATGGAATTTCGGAAGTTGGAACAGGTTAGTAATGTCATTTTGGATATGTTTGCAAAAATTTCAGGTCAATCGGATGTGTTTTGGATAGTTTCGGCATCGTTGGTGGAATTTAGAAATTTTCAAAGTTCTTACGCTTGAATTCAATGTGATTTTGGTGTTTTGATATTGTTTTTGGGGTTTCGAAGGCTCGACTAAGTTTGAATGTTGTTATGGGATATTTTGGTTGGTTTGGTTGAGGTCCCAGGGGCCTCGCGTGCATTTCGGATGCTCAAACGAGCACTTTTGGACTTAAGAAAAATGCTGGTTTTATGGTGTTATCACAACAGGGATATGTTCATCGCAATCGCATGGCAATAGCTGCGATCACGTAGAGTAAAGTTCGAGGCATGCCAGTTTTGTCTATGCGATCGCATAAAAAGGTATGCGATCGCAGAGTTTGGGGAGGTTGAACGGTGCGATCGCGTGGACCTTTTTTGCGGTCGTGTAGTGTAAATGAGGGGCGCGTGAGGAGGTGCAATTGCCCTTCGCGATCGCGTGTAAGTTTGCGATCGCAGAGAGTATCTTTGGGAAGCTGAGGAATTGTGCTTCGCGATCGCTATGTGAGTCCCGCGATCGCGATGAATAAAGACCTGGGCCGTATTTAAATAAACCCTTCGCGACCATAACCCACTTTTCCACCATTTTTGAACGGGAATAGAGCTTTTGAGGCGATTTTGAAGAGAGAAAATCATTGTTCTTCATTGAGGTAAGGATTTTGGACCCTAAAACTCGATTATAGGTGATTAAGAACCAAATTATCATTGTTTAATTTATGAAAATCAGTAGAAAAAGATGGAATTAGGGCTTGAGAATATGAGACCTTTTGGGGATGATTCGAGGGGTCAAACAAACTCCGATTTTAGAGTTATTTATATGTACGGACTCGTGAGATGATTAAGAACATTTTGGTATAAAATTTGTCGAGTTCCGAGACATGGGCCCAGGGGTCGGGTTTTGTGCTAAAATTGATACTTTTCAATTGGATTTCATTCCCTTAGCATAATTTGATGAGAAAAATCTTATCTTTATAGATTTGGAGCACTCAAAAGTTGATTCGATAGGCAAGCGGGTTGCAGAGTAGTTTTTCGGGCTAGTTTGAGGTAAGTAATGTCTTTAAATCTTGTCCTGAGGGTATGAAACCACGGACTTTACATCCTTTCACGGATTTGGAGTGACGCACACAATGGATGGCGAGTGTGGGGCGTGCACGCATTGGAAATTTGGAAATATGTTCCTTTTTAGGCAACTATTGAGTTGCGAAACTGCTTTTAAAGCCTATGTTCTATAGTATTACTATGATTTGATATATTTGGGCTATAAGCCATGGTTGGGGCCTAGTGCCAATCTGTTTTAACCCCTTGGGGGCTATTTTCCTGATATTACCTCACTTATAAATTATGATTTTACACTCAGTCCTTATTGCTAAATTGTTTTGACACTCAGAATTACTTGATATTATTTCTTGAAATGAAATATTGTTTTGGTTCGAGAACCCTGTTTATTTATGGACCGAGTGGCATGTTGAGAGTGTCTGACTGATTGAGGACGAGGGCCAACATTGTGAGGATATTGATGATATGAGAGAGAGGCCGAGATCCTGAGAGATGATTTATGCCATGATGTGGCTTGTTTATAGCGCTTGGGCTGTAGGAGCCCCTCCGGAGTCTGTACACACCCCCCAGTGAGCGCAGTTACCTACTGAGTGCGAGTGTCGAGTGATGAGTGATTGGGAGGTATGAGTGACAATGAGGTTGCCCGAGGGGCTGATGCTGAGTGACTATGAGTTGCTGAGTGACTGATATTGAGTGATGGTGAGGTGCTGAGGAAATATTTACGAGTGATGACTATGGCCCGAGGGGCAGTTCTATGATGATATTTTATTGAGTTTTAACTATGATTCACTTCATTTTTCATACTGATATTACTGAGAAATATTGGGAAATATATTGGTTTCAAAGGATTTTATGGAAACTGGTTTTCGAAATTATGTATATTGTATTGAGACTTGATGTTTTACTATTTTGTGGATTGGTGTATCTCTGCTGTGTGTTTCTTATTTTTCAGACTGTGATTTATTTTAATTACTACTGAGTTGGCGTACTCATCATTACTCCCTGCACCCCTGTGTGCAGATTCGGGTACTGGTTCGGAGCAGTAGTTGTCCGAGTTTGTTGTCATCCGCTATTGGGATTCGAGGTAGCTGTCCAGCGTCCACAGTTTCTCCATTCCCCTTCCTTTATTAGTCTTAGTATTTCATTCCTAGGCATTGGTTATGACATTAGCAGAGTTATATTTTATTCTTAGATGCTCGTGATCGGTTGACTCCAGTCTTGGGGGATTAGTTTAGACAGTGGAATTATATTATTGATGCTTAAAGACTTAAATAAATTATTTTATACTCTGTTTGCTGGTTATTATTAAATTTTGAGAAATTATATTAAAACAAATGTGTAGTTATGTGATGGTTGGCTAGCCTAGTTCCACGATATGCGCCATCACGACCTGTTAGGATTTGGGGTCGTGACATATCAGTACAACTGACCCCATGTACTGAGTAAGTGCCGAGCCTAACATCGACGAAGTAGTGACGAGGCAACGACGAGGCATTAACAACATACAACCTGTGACAATTATATATACAATAACCCAATAAAACAATTCTACACGAACAAGAAACATATAGCTGAGACCATAAATATAAAACACGATGGAAATCTACACACATAAATTATAATACCGCAACAATAATGAAATAACTCAGCCGTCTTTTTCAAGTCTCAGCTATAACAAATTCTCAATAATTTCAAAGATTTCAAACTTTAACTTTGAATAAAAGTAGTGCCAAAATATGAAAAATAGTAATGTAAAATAGAAAGTTTCGAATCTTTGTTTTTCTAAAAACAATATAGTAAAATAAACACGTAAGCTTTTCAAATCTGTAAGTCTCAAATCCTTGAGTTTCAAAAACCAGTAAAGCATCATTTGAAATCTAGTAAAAACATTTTTCATGAAATCCAGTAAATCATAAGTGTCCTCCCTTATCACACCTTTGTTGCGACATGCAACCCGATCCCACTTGTCCACCGTTATTCCTCCTCCCTACATATATCACCCTTATCACTCCTGTTGCGGCGTGCAACCCGATCCCACCTGTCCACCCTCATCACACCTTTGTTGCAGCGTTCAACCCGCTCCCACCAGACATATCATAACCTTATATTAATTCATGAAGTTTTTCACAATTCATGCCAAGCCTTTCACAATATTTCTGTCTCAACAATATATATCACAACCTTATATTAATTTATGAAGCTTTTCACAGTTCAGGCCAAGCCTTTCACAATATTTCTACCTCAACAATATATATCACATCCTTATATTAATTTATGAAGCTTTTCACAATTCAGGCCAAGCCTTTCACAATATTTCTGTCTCAACAATATATATCACAACCTTATATTAATTTATGAAGCTTTTCACAATTCAGGCCAAGCCTTTCACAATATTTTTGTTTCAACAATATATCACAACCTTATATTAATTCATGCTACCAACATGAACATCAATGTGTATATATAAACTTCGTAAAAACAACACCACAGTGCTCAATCGTGTGTACCACAAGGGAACCCAATAAACAACCAATATCCTTTATACACCCGCCACAACAATAGGCTACAATCAATTGAAACCAAACAATCATGTATACCTCAACAATCATAAAACAGTTAAATGGCATTCCTCATTACTTCCTCAATATTATCAACAGTGTTTAACAACAAGATAAAAACGCTAAATATTCATAGAAAAATCGCCTATGGAGGTTTAGGGTTTGAGATAATTGAAGAAGGGGTGAAAATCCCGTCAAAAACCTTATTTAATAGGCGGTGGATGTCGCATTTGCGACATCCGACACCAGCAGTATTGTTCCATCACTAAAATGGGCATAACGTCTTCATACGATGCCCAAATTCAATGATTCTTTTTCCTATGGCTCCGATATTACGATACGGATCTACTGGTTTGATAAAAAATACATTTGGAGTTCCTTTTCTTGGTGTGCTGTCATTTTATGCTTGAAGAAACGACGATGAAGCATAAAAAACAAGCGCAACATAGCCTAAACCTATCTGAAACTCACCCAAGCCCCCAGGCTTTAACCCATACATGCACGCAAGTCTAAAAACATCATAAGGGCTTGCTCGTGCGATCAAATCATCAACATCGCATCAAAACTACGAATGTAACCTCAAAACTCATGATTTTCTCAAGAACACTAAATTTTTCTAACTTTTCAACCGGATGTCCGAATTACATCAAATCAACTCCGATTCTCATGAAACTTCACAGATAGGACTTAAATAACATAAAGAACTTTTTCAGGGCTACGAAACCAAAATTACGGGCATGATATCATAAATTTCACATATTATTCCATTTCTTTATTTCTTGAATTAACCAGCACAATAATTTTCTTCAAAAATTATTTTTCTGAGCCTAGGGATCTCGGAATTCAATTTCGGGCATACGCCCAAATCCCATATTTTATTGCGGACCTCCCAGGATCATCAAAACTTAGATCCGGGTCTGTTTACTCAAATTGTTTACCAAAGTCAACTAAAACCAAATTTTAACTCTAGAAATCTCTATTTCTCGTATTTCCACATAAAAGCTTCCCGGTTTCACGCCCGGACTGCGCGCACAATTTGAGATAATCAAAATTAGTCTTTTGAAGGTTTAGGAGCCTCAAATGGTGTCTTAATTAATAAGATGACCCTTTGGGTCATCAGAATCTCCCCCTTTTAAAAAAACATTCGTCCTCGAACGGACATGGAAAAATACTTGGTTTGGTAATTAATTTTGGAGTTTACTACTCCGCCTATTCATCTCGGACTCCCAAGTAGTTGTCTCAATGGCTGATTTGTTTACTGCACCCACATTGAGGAAAATTTCCTTTATTTTTGGGAAAACAATAATGAAGGGGGAAATGCTATTTACCCGTTGGAGAATATTGGATGATCGTCTAGAAATTGTCAATTGAGGCTCATGATATCTGTCATTTAAAAATGTGAAAGATGGTCAAGAATAGTCTACTCCAGGGAAAAGTGAGCTTTGCTTTGAGGAATTCAAGAATCGAACATCCGCCAACCGGCTCCACGAGTATTTGTGATACCAAGAAAATGAGGACTTAGAGTCAGCCGATGTAATTAAAAATGTGGTTGTACTTGATTCTACTTTGGGGAAAATAAAGGATACCAAAATTTTGGGAAGAATTAAATTTCGAAGATTTGACAGTAATTCTTCATGCATTAAAGAATTCGAGGCACTATCATTATGGTGTGCCAGATGAGGTTTTCACAAACCCTTGCAGTCTTCGATACTTATTCAAGCAAAAGAATCTCAATCAGGGACAGAGGGGATAGTTGGAGTTATTGAAAGATTATGACGTCACATTCCAAGCATTTCTCAACATCAGACCTTTGAGGTGATATGTAAATTGAACTACACGATTCAAAAGAGATTACGATGAGGAGGAAAAAAAGTCGCACCATTTATAATTTGAAGGGAATAATGGGGCAATTAATATTTCTCACATAAAACCGAAAAGTGCGAAGTGGAGAAATTAAAGTTCTACTTGATCATCGGCATATCCTTCCCACTGTTCGTGGTCACAAGCTTGATTTCCAATTTTTAGGTGACCGATATCTATTTTCCAAGCGGCGAGACAATTGGTAAAATTAATTCAAGTCGTGTCATGTCGTTAAATATGGTGCTTGGTGAAAGCAATCCATTATTTCTCAAATAATTAGTCGTTAAAACAATTAGAATTGTTTAGTGTAAGGATTATTTTATCATTATTTCCTTAAAATTCTATTATTATTGTTATCCTTATTATTATTATTATTACTATTATTATTATTATGAAATATTTTATTATAAATGTTACTTTATTCATATTTCAAAGAATACATTTTTTTTAAATGGAGTTCGCATTTGCGAGCTGTGCAGTTTCCTGGGGAGGTTCGCATTTGCGAACTAGGTATCGCAAATGCGACACCTGAGGGCTTAATTAGCCGGGACATGTTATTTTTTGCAGAGAAAATGAAAATTCACTTTTGAGACCCCAAACAAAAAGACGATTTAGTTCTTCACAACCTTCCAACTCTCAAGTTTTCACTTCCAAGTGCAACAATCAGGTAAACTTGCTAAATCCTTGCATTTTCTTCTTCCTCTTCATCTTCTTTTTCAATTATTTTCCCAAAACCTAGGGCTTGAAGTGTGTTCTTTATTTTTCTGTGCACAAACACTAGAAAACTCAAATTTCATGTTGTCATTTTCTGGGTAAGGTTGGTTGAGAGTGTTAGTCCAATAATGTGTGAGGAATTTGAGAGAAATCTGAGTGCCATTGATGTTTTGAAACAGGGGTAACATTTTGGGTTTAGATTTCGGAATTTCTTTGCATTTATGTGGTTGTATGTGATGTTTATTGCACGATTTCCCGTGTAAAGACCATTTGGGGGTGTATTGGGGGTTGTTAGAAGTGATTTGATGGAAGACATTTCTAGATTAGGAATTGTTCTAGGGCCGGGGACGACGTGTTCACATTTGCAAAGGGGGAGTTCGCATTTTCGAACTCTGACTGTGCTAACAGACTTCGCAATTGCGATGTTTTACTCGCAATTGCGATACATGAGGACTTCGCATTTGCGAAGGAGAATGTCGCAATTGCGACATCAGAGGGCAACTGTTGACTTCGCATTTGCGAAGAAATATGTCACAAATGCGACATCAGAGAGCCGATATTTGTACATTTTGAAATTTTTGAAATTTTTTCTAAGTATGGTTTCAACTGTCCAATCACTCATTTGATATCCAAGATTCATTTTGCAACATATTTCATGGCTATACTACGTTTTCATTTCAATGATTTGTTTTGCAGGCCCACATATTGAGAATGAGTTCCGACTCCAC
This sequence comes from Nicotiana undulata, assembly GCA_005239495.1. Lineage (NCBI taxonomy): Eukaryota > Viridiplantae > Streptophyta > Magnoliopsida > Solanales > Solanaceae > Nicotiana > Nicotiana undulata. Next base: position 17,452 of record ML297715.1, read on the forward strand.
AGAATCCTTGCCCGGAAGTCCCATGGAACTTGAGGACAACTCGACCAACACAGATTCTTATCACGAGGGTGCCAGCAACGGTATTATAATGAGTTGTTAATCACAAAGAAGTTGATCCCGGAGAGTGGAAAAGAGATGGACAAAGTTGAGCAACGTCTGCCTGAGTTCTACCGGAAGCTTGTTGCTATGGGCTAGATTTGTTTCTCCCCGCCGCCTTGCAGGCCAAATGATCAGTGGGTGAGGTAGTTCTATGCGAATCTCCCTGCCATAAACATGAAAAATCTGAAGATGAGGATTTGAGGAAAGATGGTACATTTTGGGGCAGAAGCTGTGAACAACATCTACCACCTCCCTGACCACGACATGGATCCGTTTCGTGAGAAAGATAAGCTTCCAGGGAATTGGTTGGCTTCCAAGCTATGCCCGAGTGTGGATGTTCCTTGGGCATTGGATTAGAAATCAAACACCTCCCAAGAGTTCACCGCTGAAGCCAAGATATGGCTAGCTATTGTGTGCAACCGTGTCTCTCCAGCGTCCAACATATGAAATGTGCCCATACTGAGAGAAATAATGGTAGCTTGTATCCTTGACGGCATTTCACTCAACGTTGGCGACATTGTCGTCAGTGAGTTAAAGGAGTACCTTCGCTTGGGTGGTACGTCACTTATATTCCCATCTCTTATTACTGAATTGTGCCAGGTGGCTGGGGTGGAGGAGGATCCAGGGGAAAACTGGATAGAGCCGGGTAAGCCTATCCACCCCTTGAAGAAGATAGGAGAGGGTGGAGTTGTCAAAAGCAAGAAGAGAAAAGTGGGATTGCCTCCTCAGGCTGAGCAGGTTAGTCAGCCTTCTCCCTCCACTGGTGGCCCATTTGCTGTGCTTTCTGAGAAGATGAGGCAGGTTCGCGAGCTAGTAACTTGAATTCCACAAGAACCGGGGGAAACATCTGAGGGGCTCTTTGCATATATTTCACAAAAAGACTTCAAGAAATACCTTAAGGATCAGAAGAAACAGGGGGCTCATTTGAAGCAGTTGGAGAAGGCGTACGCTGATTTGGCCACGACACATGGTGGCTTGAGTATTTCTCATGCCAAGCTGGCAGGTGCACACACCCGGATGAAGAAGAGGGAGAAGAAGAGAGACAAGTTATTCATTCGCATGTGGAAGGGTGTGAAGGGGTTGTTTAAGGTATTGAAGCCTCAGGAGCCATTTCCATCGACTGAGCCGGAAGAAGGGGATGATATTCCAGCTCCCTGGTCCGATAAGGAGAGAGAGCGGAGGGAGACAAATTCTGACATCGAGGGGAGTACATGATGCAGTATGCAGAGGGGCACCGTTCATCATTTTCACTTTATTTGTTAGATTTCAGGTTGAGGTGTCTCCTTGAATGACTATGAATTGGGATGTAAATATTTCTTTACTTTCTTGTAGTTTTGGTGTTGGGATTTGGTTCTTATATTCCGGTGACAACTTAGTTTGTGTTTTATCTTTTAGGTTAATTGGTATTTTGTTTATCATGTTATTTGTTACATTTCTGTTATGTAACACTGCCTGGTTCTCGTGTGAATGCTATGTGAAATTTATGCAGGGTATGTTTAATTTTGAGCGGTGATATCCTTGATAACCAATTGATCTTTTCTCTTTGCTTTACATCTCCTTGATGATCGATGGAAACTTGGCTTTCTTCTAGAGAGTTGATCTTGTAGTAGGGTATAATTCTGTTAGTTTAGAAGGAATGTAAGGTTTACATTGAGGTTATGCCCATTGGCTGACGTTGTGGCTTCTTTGGTGCCAACATGATTTATGTCACGACCCAAAAATCCCACCTTCGGGCCATGACTGCGTCTAACGTTGAACCCGCTAGACAAGCCAACGTTTGAACTAAATAAAACTTATTAACAACAGATACGAACAAGATAACCAAGGCTTCGATGGACCACCATATAAAATTTAACAAAATAACCCAAAACACAACATAGCACTTTTTAGAAATAAAACCCATAAACAAATCCCAGAACTGGTGTCACATACTCACGCGCTATCTAAGAGATTACTACAAACAAAAGGTCACATAAGACTGTCTTTGAAATACAAAGTAAGACAGAGCTGAAAGTGGAAAGTAGAAGGTGACGTCAAGGCCCACGAATGTCTGCGGGTCTACCTCGAGTCTCCTGTATGACTGAATGAGATGCTCCGATCGTCAGTGATCTCTGGGTCCGGCTGCGTAGTCTGCACAACATAAAGAAGTGCATGTGTAGCATCAGTACAACCGACCCCATGTACTGAGTAAGTGTCGAGCCTAACCTCGGCGAAGTAGTGACGAGGCTAGGACCAACACAACACATGTACCTGTGCAATTTTATATAATAGCAGGAAAAAGGCAACAGAAGTAAGCAAGTAACACAGATACAGGGAGAACATGCTGGGGAGATAGGGTAATAGTATGCTAGCACCGCAGTACAAGGTAATAAATGAAACGTAAAGACAAGGCAGAAACATAGCTTCTCAACATATAATGAACAGGAAAGGCACGACATGTCCCCTCGTGCATAACCTCACAATCACTCAGAACGGAATGTCCCCTCGTGCATATATATAATAACACTCGGCACGGAATGTCCCCTCGTGCATAACCTCACAATCACTCGGCACGGAATGTCCCCTCGTGCATATATAATAACACTCGGCACGGAATGTCCCCTCATGCATAACCTCATAATCACTCGGCACGGAATGTCCCCTCGGGCATATATATATATATAATAACACTCGGCAAGGAATGTCCCCTCGTGCATAACCTCACAATCACTCAGCACGGAATATCCCCGCAGGGGCGGTCCCGCACCTGCGGCTGGGCAACCGCACCTGCGGTCACACCAGCTGCTGTTTACCAGCAGTGGTTTTTGCTGGTTTTTGGCCTCGCGCGGGGTCCGGGAGGCACCTGGGCCCACCCGAGCCCCCGTCCAAAAATACCAACAAGTTTCAACTCATTAAACGGACTTGCTCGAGCACACAGAACACTCAATACCACGCTAAAACTCAAAATCACCGTCAAAAAGCACTGGATTCAAAACTTAAGAACTTTGAAATTCTAGAATTCACTTCAACCCGCCGAACCGGCCTAAACCACTCGGAATGACTTCAAATTTTGCAGATAAGTTATAAACGACACAACGGAACTATTCCCGGTCTCGGAATTTCATTCGGACCTCGGGAACATAAAATCACCTCTCAAGCCACATTTCAAATTCTTTAGAAATCCAACAAGTTCATTAACTCCATTTTTCCTCATTTGGATTCGAAACCAATCAAATCAAGCCCGTGTTTCACCAAATCCCACAGATAGGACAAATAACATATAATAAACCTGTTCCGGGCTCCGGAACCGCAATACGGGCCCGGTAACACGGTTTTCACATAATTATTTATTTTCAAAAGCCTTTATTATTTTCAGAAAACAATGTTTCTTTAAAAATTCATTTCTCGGGCTTGGGACCTCAGAATTCGATTCCGAGCATACGTCTAAGTCCCATATTTTCCTACGGACCCTCCGGGACCGTCACATCACAGGTCCGGATCCGTTTACCAAAAATGTTGACCAAAGTCAACTTTATTCAATTATTTAATTCAAAAATCCCATTTTTATCAAATTTTCACATGGAAGCTTCCCGGCTACCTGCCCGGGCTACGCACGCATATCGATGTGAGATTAACGGAGGCTTTCGAGGCCTCGGAACACAGATTTAGCTAGAATTACTTAGGATGACCTTTTGGGTCATCACAATCTCCACCTCTAAAACAAACGTTCGTCCTCGAACGGATATAGTAAAGTACCTGAGTCTGAGAAAAGATGGGGGTAACGACTCCTCATGTCGGACTCGGACTCCCAAGTAGCTGCCTCGGCAGGCTGACCCCTCCACTGAACACGGACCGAAGGATAACTCTTCGACCTCAACTGGCGAACCTGCCTATCTAATATGGCTACTGGCTCCTCCTCATAAGTCAGATCCTTGTCCAATTGGACACCGCTGAAATCAAGAACATGAGATGGATCTGCAATATACTTCCGGAGCATGGATACATGAAACACGGGATGCACTGCGGATAAATGCGGTGGCAAGGCAAGTCTGTAGGCCACCTCTCCTACCTTATCTAAAATCTCAAATGGACCAATGTACCTAGGGCTCAACTTGCCCCTCTTTCCGAATCTCATCACGCCCTTCATAGGCGACACTCGAAGGAACACCTGGTCTCCTACCGTGAATGTAAAATCTCGAACTCTGCGATCTGCATAACTCTTTTGCCTGGACAGAGCGGTGCGAAGCCTATCCTGAATAATCTTCACCT
>ML297716.1:0-44236 GCA_005239495.1 Nicotiana undulata
CCGGGTCGTTACACTGAGGCCTCTAATGCAGTTATTACAGGTACGGTTTCAGTTTGCAGCCGAGATGCTTCGGTTTTATTTGATCTGGGGTCTACATTCTCTTATGTGTCTTCATATTTTTCCCCTTATCTTAGTATGCCCCATGATTCCCTGAGTACTTCTGTATATGTGTCTACACTGGTGGGTGATTCTATTGTGGTAGATCGAGTCTACCGTTCATGCTTAGTGGTCATTGGTGGTCTGGAGACTCAGGTAGATATTTTGCTTCTTGATATGGTCGACTTTGATGTTATATTGGGGATGGATTGGTTATCCCCCCTATCATGTTATTCTGGACTGTCATGCCAAGACAGTGACCTTTGCCTTGCCAGGAGTACCTCGCTTGGAGTGAAGAGGGACTCCTAGTCATTCATCCGGTGGAGTTATTTCATATATGAAAGCTTGGCGTATGGTCGAGAAGGGTTGTTTGGCCTATTTGGCCTATGTTCGTGATTCTAGTGCCGAGGTTCCTTCTATGGAGTCTGTGCCCATGGTTCGTGAGTTTCCAGAGGTATTTCCTGCTGACCTGCCGGGTATTCCACTCGACAGGGATATTGATTTTTGCATTGAGTTGGCTTCGGGCACTCAGCCCATTTCTACTCCGTTGTATCGTATGGCCCTCCCAAAGTTGAAGGAATTGAAGGAGAAGTTACATGATTTGTTGGATAAAGGCTTCATTAGTCCTAGTGTTTCTCCTTGGGGTGCCCTAGTGTTGTTTGTCAAGAAGAAAGATGGATAAATGAGGATGTGTATTGACTACCGGCAGTTGAATAAGGTTACTATTAAGAATAAGTATCCTTTGCCGAGGATTGATGATCTATTTGACCAGCTTCTGGGTGCTACAGTGTTCTCCAAGATAGACTTGAGATCTGGTTATCATCAGCTGAGGATTAGGGCGTTTGATGTCCCTAAGACAGCCTTTCGTACTCGGTATGGACATTATGAGTTCTTGGTGATGTCGTTTGGGTTGACAAATGCCCCCATTGCTTTTATGGAGTTGATGAACCGGTTAGGCCCTATTTAGACTCGTTTGTTATAGTATTCGTTGATGATATTTTGATTTACTCCTGTAGCCGAGAGGAGCATGAGCAACACCTTCGAGTCGTCCTCCAAACTCTAAGGGATAGTCAGTTGTATGCCAAAGTTTCCAAGTGTGAGTACTGGTTGTGTTCGGTTGCATTTCTAGGCCATGTGGTATGATCAAAGGGTATTCAGGTGGACCCCAAGAAGATTTCAGCAGTCAGAGATTGGCCTAGACCCACTTCATCTACAAAGATTCAGAGTTTCTTGGGATTAGCAGGTTATTATCGCCGGTTTGTGGAGGGCTTTTCATCTATCGCAGCCCCAATGACCAGGTTGACCCAGAAGGGTGCCCAGTTCAGGTGGTCTGATGAGTGTGAGGCGAGCTTTCAGAAGCTCAAGACAGACTTGACCACGACACCGATATTAGTTTTGCCCACAGGTTCAGGGCCTTATACCGTGTATTGTGATGCTTCACGGGTTGGACTTGGTGCAGTGTTGATACAAGAGGGCAAGGTTATAGCTTATGCTTCACGTCAGTTTAAGGTTCATGAGAAGAACTATCCAGTCCATGATTTGGAGTTAGTAACTATTGTTCATGCGTTGAAGATTTGGAAGCATTATCTGTATGGGGTGCCCCGTGAGGTGTTCACAGATCATAAGAGTTTGCAATATCTGTTTAAGTAGAAAGAGTTGAATATGAGGCAGAGGAGATGGTTAGAGTTGTTGAAAGACTACGACATTACCATTCTTTATCATCCAGGAAAGGCCAATGTGGTGGCCGATGCTTTGAGCCGGAAGTCAGTCAGCATGGGTAGTCTTGCTTATCTATCAGTTGGAGAGCGGCCGCTTGCTTTGGATGTTCAGGCTTTGGCCAACCGGTTTATGAGATTGGAGGTTTCTGAGACTGGTAGTGTTTTGGCCCATACCGTGGCTCGTTCCTCATTGTATGATCGTATTCGGGCTAGGCAGTATGATGATCGTCATTTATGTGTTCTTAGAGATACAGTCTGGCACGGAGATGCAAAGTAGGTCACAGTTGATGATGAGGGAGTTCTGAAGATGCAGGGCCCTATTTGTGTTCCTGATGTTGATGGTATTCGTGAGTTGATATTACAGGAGGCCCATAGTTCCCGGTATTCCATTCATCCGGGCGCCGCAAAGATGTACCAGGACTTGCGNGAGCACCAGCGACCCGGTGGTTTGATGCAGCATATTGAGCTTCCCGAGTGGAAGTGGGAGAGTATTATCATGGATTTTGTAGTTGGACTCCCACGGACTCAAATGATGTTTAATGCGGTGGTGGGTCATTGTGGATAGGCTGACCAAGTCAGCACACTTCATTCCTGTATCAGTTTCGTATTCTTCAGAGAAGTTGGCCAAGATCTATATGAGGGAGATTGTTCGATTATATGGTGTGCCCGTATCCATTATATATGACCGAGGTACTCAGTTTACCTCCTATTTCTGGAGAGTATTTCAGCGTGAGTTGGGCACACAGGTTGATTTGAGCACAGCGTTTCATCCTCAGAAGGACGGATAGTCCGAGCGTCCTATTCAGATCTTGGAGGATATGCTACGAGCGTGTGTCATTGACTTTGGAGGTTCATGGTACCAGTTCTTGCCTTTAGCTGAGTTCGCCTACAACAACAACTATCAGTCGAGCACTCAGATGGCTCCGTATGAAGCGTTGTATGGTAGGCGGTGTCGGTTGCCAGTTGGGTGGTTCGAGCTGGGAGAGGCTAGATTGTTGGGTTCTGAGTTAGTCCAGGATGCCTTGGACAAGGTGAAAATCATTCAAGATAGACTTCGTACAGCTCAGTCTAGGCAGAAGAGTTATGCGGATCGCAGAGTTCGAGATTTGGCATTTATGATAGGAGAACGGGTATTTCTTCGGGTGTCTCCCATGAAGGGCATGATGAGGTTCGGAAAGAAGGGCAAGTTGAGCCCCAGGTACATTGGTCCATTTGAGATTCTGGATAAAGTAGGATAGGTGGACTACATACTTGCCTTGCCACCGAGTTTATCAGCCGTACAACCGGTGTTTCATGTATCTATGCTTCAGAGGTATATTGCGGATCCATATCATATACTTGACTTCAGCGGTGTCCAGGTAGACAAGGATTCGTCTTATGAGGAGGAGCCGGTAGCCATATTAACTCGTCAGGTTCATCAGTTGAGATCGAAGAGTTATCTTTCGGTTCGTGTTCAGTGCAGAGGTCAGCCTGTTGAGGCAGCTACCTGGGAGTTCGAGTCCGATATGCGGAGCCGATGTCCCCATCTTTTCCCCGATACAGGTACCTTTCCATGTCCGTTCGAGGACGTTTGTTTTAGAGGTGGAGATTGTGATGACCCAAAAGGTCATCCCATGTAATTGTAACTAAATTTGTGTTTCGAGGCCCTGAAAGCCTCCGTTTATCTCACATCGATGTGCGTGCATAGCCCAGGCGCGTAGCCGGGAGGCCTTTATGTGAAAAATTTGATAAAATATTGAATTTACAATAATTAATTGAATAAAGTTGACTTTGGTCAACATTTTTGGTAAATGGACTCGGACCCGTGATTTGACGATCCCGGAGGGTCCGTAGGAAAATATTGGACTTGGGCGTTTGCCCGAAATCGAATTTCGAGGTCCTAAGTCCGAGAAATGAATTTTTAAAGAAAATTATTTTCTGAAAAATATAAAGCCTTTTGAAAATGAAATTGGATGTGAAACCTGTATTATCGAGCCCGTATTATGGTTCCGGAGCCCGGAACATGTTCAATATGGTTATTATGTGTTGTCTGTGAAATTTGGTAAGAAACGGACTTGGTTTGACGTGAAACGGACTGAAAATGGAAAATTTGAAAGTTAATGAAGTTTTGAGAATTTCTATGGATTTTGAGGTTTAATTTGACGTTTTTGATGTTATTTTGGTGAATTAATTTCTCGAATAAGTCCGTAGGATGTTTTTGAGGTTGTGTGCATAGTTGGTTTTGAGCCCCAAGGGCTCGGGTGAGTTTCGGGTAGGTGTCGGAGTGCAAATGCCTTAGAAACATCTGGTGTTTATGCTGTCATCTGGTGCCCAGTGATTTCTTCTCCGCGATCGCGGTGCAACTCACGCAATCGCGATGTGCAAGTGGCTAGGGTGGGAAAATAACCCTACGCAAATGCAGGGCCCAGGATGCGATCGCGGAGCCTGGGGGTATTGCTCTACGCGACCGCAAGGGGCCACACGCGATCACATAGCGTACAGGGATCTGGGGGATGGGTAGTTCATCACTCTACGCGAACGCGGTCGCTTGGTCGCGATCGCGAGGGTCATTGTCCAGTACTCTCAGTGATCGAACTCATCTCTTCGCGATCGCAGTGGCCTAGGTTCAGTACTCTCTGCGATCGCAGGGGACCTGTCGCGATCGCAAAAGCCAATTTCGCCCAGTTATCTAAAAGTCCAAAATCAAAATATTCATTACGGGATTTTGATATTTTTCACTACCTTCTTCTTCTCCACACCTCCTTTGGCCATTTTTGAAGAGCTTCATCACCATAGCTTCTCAGGTAAGCAGTTCTAACTTCATTTTCTTCCATTTTCATCAATCTTTGTTAGATTCTAGGCCTAAAATCATGGGAGTAAAGGGTAGAAATTGGGGTTTTGGGTAGAGTTAGGGATTTTTGAATTTTTGGGAATTCAACCTTGTTTTGGGGTCGTATTTCAAAACATAATTTATATTCGGGCTCGTGGGGGAATGGGTGATCGGGTTTTGGTCCGAACCTTATGTTTGGACCAAGCAGGCCCGGGGTCGAATTTTGGAATTTTTGGAAGAATGTTGGGAATTCTATAATTAGGCTTTGGAATTGAATTGTTGAGTAATTATTGATATTACTGGGTCGATTATGTCTAGATACGATCGTTTTAGAGTCGAATTTCGAGAGGAAAAGCGGTGCTAGAGGCTTGATTTGCATTCTTGGAGCCGAGGTAAGTGTTTGGCCTAACCTTAGCTTGAGGGAATAGGTATAAAGTCTTATTTGCTGTGTGTTAATCCATGTCCAACGTATAGGTGAGGTGGCGGGTACCTATATGTTGTGGTCGAGCATGCCCGTGAGTCGAACTTGATGATTTATATAGTGTTCTTTGATACTCTCTGTGTAATGAATTAATTTTTGTTCTGGAAGTGATACATTGAAGGCATTTCATGATGTTTATTGTTATTGATTATTCGCCCGGTTGAGGATCATTTGTTAAAATTATACCTCTGAGTGAGATTGGTTATAACTGAGTCCCTTGCCGAGATACTTGTTGATTATTTCTGTACATTTGAGGTTTCTTATTATTGTATTTCCTGTCAATTGTTGCTTTTACATATATTATGCCCGAGAGGACATTCCGTGCCGAGTGATTGTGAGGTTATGCACGAGGGACATTCCGTGCCGAGTGATTGTGAGGTTATGCACGAGGGGACATTCCGTGCCGAGTGATTATTATTTATGCACGAGGGGACATTCTGTGCCGAGTGATTGTGAGGTTATAGCACGAAGGGACATGTCATGCCGTTTCTGTTTATTTATTTGTTCAGAGCTGTAATCCCTACTATTATTTTTACATTTCAACCGTTATCTTGTTCTGTTGTTTCAGATAGTTCTTGCCCTTCATCCCCAGCATGTTTTCCCCCGTTGTTGTATTTACTTGCTTATTTCCTGTTATATTATTGAATTGCACAGGTGTTTTTCGTTGTCGTGTCCTAGCCTCGTCGCTACTTAGCCGAGGTTAGGCTCGACACTTACTCAGTTCATGGGGTCGGTTGTACTGATGCTACACATGCACTTCTGTATGTTGTGCACATTACGTCGCCGGACCCAGTGGACATTGAGCGAGGGAGTATCCTTCAGTCCACGGCGACATCGAGGTAGTCCTGCAGGCGTCCGCAGGCCTTGGCGTCGCCATCTATTTCTTTCCTTCTGTCTTATTTTGTATTTCTAGACAGCTACACTACTTCATTTCAGACTCATGTTTTTAGCAATCTTAGACTTTCCGTGAAATTGTGAAACCAATTCTGGGGATTTATGTACGGATATTTCGTAACATTTATTATATTAAGTGATGAATTCTTAACTTCCGCATTCTTATTCATTTATTCAGGTTATTGTTGTTCTTTTAACTACCGCAAATAAAGAAAATAGTAAATTTAACCAAAAACGTTGGCTTGTCTAGCAGGTTCAACGTTAGACGCCATCACGGCATAAAGGTGGGATTCCGGGTCGTGACATATACTTTGGTATATAACGTATACAAATTGATATAGATAACTTCGTTCTCCTAAGCAATAGTTTAGCTATTAAGTGAAGGCACTCATTAAATCATTTTTCTAAACGAAACCAACTTATCAAGATGAACTAACTTGAATAAAAAATCTAGAAATTATGCTCTAAATTAAATTATTTGAGCAAGTTACCTCACAAAAACACCCGGTTGCGGGTTAATAATAATTGCACATGTAACCATCTCATTGATGCATCTTATGTGATATACATGGCAGGTGAATGAGCCCATATTCACCTTTAATATTTCCAGCATTCATGGGATCAATTTCATTTTTTGTTGGTTTATTAATTAATGAGAACAAGCAACATAAGAGAATTCGTAAAGAACGTTTTAGTTCTTTAATATTTACCCATGCGAATTCCCTTTCATTTTTGCACATCATACTTAAATTGATATGGCTAAACCAATTATGCCAATTGAATAAATTACCAATATTGATAAAGTTTAGGTTTACACCATGACGTGCGCAATTATCAATACACTTCAAGTTTATTATGATATGGATTTTTATATCAATAAACATCCATTTTATTGTGGTATTCTTTTATTTGTGTAGTACAAACTGGAGAATAAAGCGGGTAACTTTACCATAAATATCATCCCGCTACAAGTTGTAGTAATAGAAGATATTAAATCTTTCCTTTATTTATAGTCTCAATATAACCAACCGCTTTCGCGAATACTTTAGAAACTCAATAAGTTTCTTTGAGATTTACTACAACACAATAAAATTGACATGATAATCAATTGTATTCCTCCAAAATAGTAATAATTGGCTCTTCCAGAGCTCTCAATTAATTTGGTACTACAACATATTCATCAACATCCATATGGTGAATATCACTTTTAAAGAGAAAGTAATAAATTATGGTTATTGTCAAAATTATATGCAATATCCGTTTCTTGCATTACTGTTATCCTTTAGTAATCACATTTCCAAAATATTTTGGCGTACAATAGGTACGTGACCAATGACCATCCATGACATAATAATGACATTATTTTCTTATATCATCTCAAACCTCCTTTTAGAGGTGAGTGTGGTATATTCACTACCAGTAGCACATTCATAGTCTTCCAGGAATGAATATGTATGCATAAATCAGATGTTGTCACATTCACATCATGAATGGACCACAATCATCTATACGTGCTTTACAAAATCTCATGCCAAATCGATGACAAATATTACTTTCACAAAGTGAATGATTATTTTGAGAATTTTTATTGTTCTTATTACCACAATGATGACGATTATAGTTTCGTCTATTGCCACGTCCACATCTATTGATACATTCATAGTAATAATTTTGTCTTCTTTCAGACTTATCACATACTGCTATCACATTCTCTTAAGGGAATGAGAAGGGAGCAAATTCAATGGGACGGGTTTTCAATTCTTTGCCCACAATCATACAATCATGGCAAGGCATAGAAATTTTACCACTTCGGGTGGTTATAATTTCTTGCAAACTATATAAGAGTTATAACCAAAGTTTATTGTCTTTGCTTGTGTTTAAAATTAAATTAGAATTTCAAGAATTTAAAACAGAAAAATAAGTAAAATACTTACCTTGAATCCAGAATTTAATCATGAAGAATGTTCATGGAACAATTGACAATCATTATGCTCAATCTCAAAGCTTCTACTCAATTGGTTTGAGTCTAGTGCTGATAACGTGTTATGAAATAATAAAAGAAGAAGAACAATTGTCCCGACCCAAATTTTCCCTCCGTTGAGTATCGTGATGGAACCTAATCTTAGGTACTAGGTAATCCTAACATTTATAGAAATAACAACAATAATAAAAGAAATTTAACAGTCTCGATATAGAAATCTTGACAGAATTACAATGTTCCCAAAACCGGTAATACAAGTCATAAGCTCTACGAATTTACTCTAAAATCTCTAACTACCACTGTTCGGAATGAATACAACATGGTATGAATAATACAATACAAGAAGATGACTCCGAAGCCTGCGAATGCAGCATCAGGTTACCTTGAGTCTCCTCGTCAATGGTCCGCACAGCTACTAACAATAATTACCTGGATCTGCACATAAAGATGCGCAGAAGTGTAGTATGAGCACACCACAGCGGTGCCCAGTAAGTATCAAGACTAACCTTGGTGAAGTAGTGAAGAGGACTAGTCGAGACACCACTGGTCTAATAAATTAAACATCCATCAATATAGAAAAGACCAGACATAATATCTATCTAAAGGTTTTTACGATATGGTTAACAACATGTCAATAAACGGTGGAAGGAATTACCGAAAACTAATCAATGGAACAACATAAAAATACCAGAAGAATGGACAGAAAAACACGAGCCAAAATCGGAAACACCACCACACAATAAACACACCGGCAACTCAGCACTGCGTTAGTTTGTCCACATCAGACTTTAACCAATATACCCAATAAATTGGTGAAAACTTTTAAACCGCAATTTATATTGAAAGCTTTGAAGATATAGCCATTTCAATATAGAAAGATTCTCTTTGAAACATACTTTCTCCGAATGTGTATATATATATATATATATATTTTTTTTTTATAAGGAGAAATCTTTAAAATATAGTTCTTTCAAGATACGTGATTTTCAAATATACTTTCCCAATAAATGACTTTCAAATATCATTTTCTGCAAGACAAATGCTTTTCAAATATACTTTTAAAATATAACTTTTCGATCATAACCTCCTCAAGATAAATCTACCGGAACTCAGTCCATAACTCAGAATTTGTCATGCAATACAGGGAAAAAGCTCCCGGAATACATCCGTAGTCCAAATTTAAATATGCCATGTAGTACAGGGGGAAAGCTCCCAGAATCTCGTCCATAGTCCCAATTTAAATATGTAATGTAGTGCAGGGGAAAGCTCCCGGAATCTCGTCCGTAGTCCCAATTTAAATATGCAATGTAGTGCAGGGGAAAACTCCCGAAATCTTGTCTGTAGTCCCAATTTAAATATGCAATGCAGCCACTTAGAAAAACAACCAGAATGCGACATAAACAACAAACATTTCCACAACAGGCGCAAATGCAACACAAATAGAATGCAAGGTGCGATGAGCAAATCAATACAAGGACTTGAATCACAATGTCACGGCCCGAAATCCCACCATTGGGCCATGACTGCGTCTAACGTTGAACCCGTTAGACAAGCCAACGTATACAATATCATTAACGTACTAACATTAAAAATGCAGAATTTAAGTAAAGCATCTAATATTACATTTTCAAATGCGGAAGCAGATAAATTCTGAAAATAACTCAAAACACTAATAACACGATTCGTTAACAATATCCCAGCACCTGGAGTCACTATCTCAAGAACTGACTAAGAGGTTACTAAATACAAAGTCTGAAGAAATAATACATAAACTGTCTGAGAACTAAGAAAATAAGACAGAATAGAAAGATAAGCATAGAGGAGACGCCAAGGCCCACGAACGTCTGCGGGTCTAACTTGTAATCTCTGAAGTGGACTGAAGGATACTCCCTCAATCAGTTTCCACCAGGTCCGGCTGTGGGATCTGCACAACATAGAGAAGTGCAGGTGTAACATCAGTACAACCGACCCCATGTACTGAGCAAATGCCGAGCCTAACCCCGGCCGAAGTAATGGCAAGGCTAGACACGACAACGATAATCTACCTGTACAGTTCTACCAAATATATAACAAAGAAGTGCCAATTATTTAACAGATAAGCAAGGGATACGGGGACAAGTAAGAGGAAACAGGTAATTAGCAAAATGAGATGTTGAATACAATTAATAAGCAGGTAAATGAATGACACGACATCACCCTTCGTGCTTTACTCTCGTCCTTACTATGCAACAAATAAGTATATATGAAATGCCTGCAATAATAAATGAAATGGATGGCACAACATCACCCTTCGTGCTTTACTCTCTTCCTCACATTGCAATAAATAAATAATGAGTGATATGAATGAATGGTACGACATCACCCTTCATGCTTTACTCTCTTCCTCACATTGCGATAAATAAATAATGAGTGATATGATGAATGGCACGACATCACCCTTTGTGCTTTACTCTCTTTCTCACATTGCGATAAATAAATAATGAATGATGTTAATGAATGGCACGACATCACCCTTCGTGCTTTACTCTCTTCCTCACATTGCAATAATTAAATAATGAATGATGTTAATGAATAGCACGACATCACCCTTCGTGCTTTACTCTCTTCCTCACCCAAGTAATATCAACAACAAATCACAAACTTGGCAAGGAAATCAATTACCGGAATTCAATTCACAACCACTCGACACGTGGAATAACAATCAAAGTCAAACACATTTGCTGGGCAAGGGTCTCAGCTATAACTAATTCCTCACGAGGACATAACTTCCCCAAAGAACTACTTCATAACACGATAATCATTGAGGCAATAACAAGGAATTAAGCAAAAATGGACTCACGGGCATACTTTGACACACAATGCATAGGTACTCGTCACCTTACCTATGCATTGAACATGATAAACATATAACACATAGAGCACAATACCTATTCCCTCACCAAAGTTAGGCAAGACACTTACCTCGGGTCCAAAATATAGCAATTTCAACCCTCTAACACCACCTTTCCTTTAGAATTCAACTCCGGAATGGTATTATCTAGACATAATTAACTCAAGTGTATCAATAATGACTCAATAAATCAATTCCATAGCCTAATTACCCATTTCCAAGCATTCTTCCAAAAATACTAAAATTCGACCCCGGGCCCGCTTGGTCCTAACAAGAGGCTCAGACCAAAACCCAACTACCCATACCCCCACGAGTTAGAACATATAATTTGTTATGAAATCTGACCCCAAATTGGGGTTGAATTGCCCAAAATTCCCAAAAACCTAACTCTACCCAAAACCCCTAATTTCTACTTTGATTTTAGAATTTTAGGCCTAGATTCTAGTGTGAAATCTTGTAAAACGAAGTTAAGGAGTAAAGAAAATGAGTTAGAAATCACTTACAAATATTTTGGAGAAGAATGAGTGTTTGGAAAATCGCCTCTTATGTTTTTAGGGCTTTGATATATGAAAATAACTGAAATTCCTGTATAATTATACCCATTTCTGGCCCCCCACCGCAGTCAGCGAAAAAATGACCGCGGCCGCGAAGGCAAAAATCAAGAAAAGCTGAAGAAAACCCAAGAAAATGACTGCTGTGACATGCTTTAGTATTTTGACCATAACTTTCTCTACAGATGTCTAAATTGCGATTTCTTTACCTTTCTGGAAACTAGACACAAATAACTACAACTTTTGTTTTTTAATAATCTCAAACTTCCTTGTGGATCAAAGGATATAGGCCACCGAAGTAGGACCAGTGAACCAACCCTCCACCGCGGACCGCAAAAAAATGACTCCGGCCGCGAAGACCTTACCGCGGTCCACGAAAAAAGGACCGCGGACGCGGTGGTAAGTTCTGTGAACTGTGTTCTGCTATATTTTAAGCCTAAAAATATCCCGGGACCTACCCAAAACTCAGCCGAGCCCTTGGAACCTCAAACCCAATGTACACACGACTTCAAAATCATCCTACGGACTTATTCGGGTAATGAAACCACCAAAATAACATAAAAACAATGAATTAAACTCCAAAATCTATAGAATTTTCTCGAACTTCATAAACTATCAAATTTCCTATTTTTGATCCGAAACACGTCGAATCAAGTCCGTTTCACACCAAATTTTACAGACAACACATATTAACTATATCGAACCTGTTCCGGACGCCGGAACCTTAATACGGGCCCGTTATCACATGTTTAACATCAAAGTTCATTTTCAAAAGTCTTTATTATTTTCGAAAAACAGTTTTCTTTAAAAATTCATTTCTCGATCTTAGGACCTCGGATTTTGATTCCGGGCATTCGCCCAAGTCCCATATTTTCTTACGGACCCTCCGGTACCCTCAAATTACGGGCCCAGGTCCATTTTCCAAAAATGTTGACCAAAGTCAACTTTATTCAATTTAACTATATAATTGCTTCATTTTATCAGTTTTTCACATAAAGACTTCCCGGCTACGCGCCCGGGCTGCGCACACATATCGAGGTGAGATAAACGGAGGCTTTCAGGGCCTCGGAACACATATTTAGCTAAATTAACATAGGATGACCTTTTGGGTCATCACAATCTCCACCTCTAAAATAAACGTTCGTCCTCGAACGGACATAGAAAGGTACCTGAGTCTGAGAAAAGATGGGGATAACGGCTCCGCATATAGGACTCGGACTCCTAGGTAGCTGCCTCGGCAGGCTGACCTCTCCACTGAACACGAACCGAAGGATAACTCTTCGATCTCAACTGACGAACCTGCCTAGCTAATATGGCTACCGGCTCCTCCTCATAAGTCAAATCCTGGTCCAACTGGACACCGCTGAAGTCGAGAACATGAGATGGATCTGCAATGTACCTCCGGAGCATGGATACATGAAACACGGGATGTACGACTGACAAATGCGGTGGCAAGGCAAGTCTGTAGGCCACCTCTTCTACCTTGTCCAAAATCTCAAATGGGCTAATGTACCTAGGGCTCAACTTGCCCTTCTTCCCGAACCTCATCACGCCCTTCATAGGCGACACTCTAAGAAACACCTGATCTCCTATCATGAAAGCCAAGTCTCGAACTCTGCGATCTGCATAACTCTTTTGCCTGGACTGAGCTGTGCGAAGTCTATCCTGAATAATCTTCACCTTGTCCAAGGCCTCCTGGACTAACTCAGAACCCAACAATCTATCCTCTTCCGGCTCAAACCATCCAACATGAGACCGACACCGTCTACCATACAGCGCCTCATACAGAGCCATCTGAATGCTCGACTGATAGCTGTTGTTGTAGGCAAACTCAGCTAAAGGCAAGAACTGGTCCCATGAACCTCCAAAATCAATGTCGCATGCCCGCAACATATCCTCCAAAATATGAATAGTACGCTCGGACTGTCCGTCCATCTGAGGATGAAATGCTGAGCTCAAATCAATCTTTGTGCCCAACTCTCGCTGAAATACTCTCCAGAAATGGGAGGTGAACTGAGTACCTCGATCTGATATAATGGATATGGGAACACCATGCAATCTAACAATCTCTCTCATGTAAATCTTTGCCAACTTCTCTGCTGAATAAGACACTGATACCGGAATGAAATGCGCCGACTGGGTCAGCCTATCCACAACGACCCAAACTGCATCAACCATCCTCTGAGTCCGTGGGAGCCCAACTACAAAGTCCATGGTGATACGCTCCCACTTCCACTCAGGAAGCTGAATCTGCTGCATCAAACCACCGGTTCTCTGGTGCTCGTACTTAACCTGCTGACAGTTCAAGCACCGAGCTACATAAGCTACAATATCCTTCTTCATCCTACGCCACCAATAATGCTGCCGCAAGTCCTGGTACATCTTTGCGGCGCCCGGATGAATGGAATACCGGGAACTATGGGCCTCCTGCAGTATTAACTCACGAATGCCATCCACATCGGGTACACAAATACGACCCTGCATCCTCAAAACTCCCTCGACATCAACTGTGACCTGCTTGGCACGCCCGTGCCGAACCGTATCTCTAAGAGCACATAAACAACGATCATCATACTGTCTGTCACGAATACGATCATACAATGAAGAACGAGCGACGGTATGGGACAAAACACCGCCACCCTCAGAAACCTCCAACCTCACAAATCAGTTGGCTAATGCCTGAACATCCGAAGCAAGAGGTCGCTCTCCAACTGATAAATAGGCAAGACTACCCATGCTAACTGACTTCCGGCTCAAAGCATCGACCACCACATTGGCCTTCCCCGGATGGTAGAGAATAGTAATATCATAATCTTTCAGAAACTCTAACCACCTTCTCTGCCTCATGTTCAGCTCCTTTTGCTTAAACAAGTATTGCAAACTCTTGTGATCAGTGAATACTTCACACGGCACACCATACAAATAATGTCTCCAGATCTTCAAGGCATGAACAATAGCTGCAATCTCCAAGTCGTGAACTGGATAATTCTTCTCATGAATCTTCAACTGACGAGATGCATAGGCTATGACCATGCCATCCTGCATCAATACCGCACCGAGCCCAACCCGTGACGCATCACAATACACGGTATACGGACCTGAACCTATGGGCAATACCAACACTGGTGATGTGGTCAATGCTGTCTTGAGCTTCTGAAAGCTCGCCTCACACTCCTCGGACCACCTGCACTGAGCACAGTTCTGGGTCAACCTGGTCATCGGGGCTGCGATAGATGAAAAGCCCTCCACAAATCGGCGATAGTAACCTGCTAAGCCCAAGAAACTCCGAATCTCCGTAGCTGAAGTGGGCCTAGGCCAATCTCTAACTGCTAAAATCTTCTTGGGATCTACCTGAATACCCTCTGATGAAACCACATGGCCTAGAAATGCAATTGAACTCAACCAAAACTCGCACTTGGAGAACTTGTCGTACAACTGCCGATCTCTCAGAGTCTGGAGAACAACCCGAAGATGCTGCTCGTGCTCCTCTTGACTACGGGAATAAATCAAGATATCATCTATAAACACGATCACGAATGAGTCCAGATAAGGCCTGAATACCCGATTCATCAACTCCATAAAAGCAGCGGGGGAATTAGTCAACCCAAAAGAAATTACCAAAAACTCATAGTGCCCATAATGAGTGCGAAAAGTTGTCTTAGGGACATCAGAAGCCCTAATCCTCAGCTGATGGTAACCAGATATCAAGTCTATCTTGGAAAATATTGTAGCACCCTGAAGCTGATCAAATAAGTCATCAATCCTCGGCAAAGGATATTTGTTCTTAATAGTAACCTTATTCAACTGCCGGTAGTCAATGCACATCCTCATTGAGCTATCTTTCTTCTTCACGAACAACACTGGAGCACCCCAAGGAGAAACACTAGGCCTAATGAAGCCTTTATCCAACAAATCCTGCAACTGCTCCTTCAGCTCCTTCAATTGTGGCGGGGCCATACGATACGGGGGAGTGGAAATAGGATGAGTGCCCTCAGCTATCTCAATACAAAAGTCAATATCCCTGTTGGGTGGCATACCTGGAAGGTCAGCAGGGAATACCTCTGGGAACTCGCGAACCACGGGCACAGACTCTATAGAAGACCTCGGCACTAGAATCACGAACATAGGCCAAATAGGCCAAACAACCCTTCTCGACCATGCGCCGAGCCTTCATATAAGAAATAACTCTACCAGAAGAATGACTAAGAGTCCCTCTCCACTCTAAACGAGGTACTCCTGGCAATGCTAAGGTCAGTGTCTTGGCATGACAGTCTAGAATATCATGATAGGGAGATAGCTAATCCATTCTGAATATAACATCAAAGTCGACCATATCAAGAAGCAAAAGATCAACCTGAGTCTCCAGATCACCAATAACTACTACGCAAGCACGGTAGACTCGATCTACCACTATAGAATCACCCACTAGTGTAGACACATGCACAACAGTACTCAATGAATCACGGGGCATGCTCAAATAAGGGGAAAAATATGAAGACACATAGGAGAATGTAGAATACGGATCAAATAACACCAAAGCCTCCCGTCTGCAAACTGAAACCGTACCTGTAATAACTGTGTCAGAAGCCTCAGCATCAGAACGGGCAGGAAAAGCATAGCACCGTGGCTGAGCCCCTCCAACCTGCACATCTCTGGTCTACCTGCTACGGGCTGACCTCTACCTCTCATGGCCTGCCCTCCACCTCTATGACTCTGACCTCCACCTCTAGCACCACGACCACCACCCCTAGCTGGCTGAGGGGGTGGGGGTGTACCTGCTGCGGGAACCATGGCGCGAGAACCCTGATATTGAGGACTACCAAAACCCCTGGGGAAATACCTCGCAATATGTCCATGAACACCACAAGAATAACAAGGTCTCTGCTGATGCGGCTGATGACTCTGGAACTGCCCCTGACGACCTTGATAACCACCCTGGTAGCTCTGAAGTGGCTGTGCCCTGGTAGGTGCTTGTGGTGCACCAATAGGGGATGACGGTGTACTGTAAGATACCTGAAGTGCCGACTGAAAAGGTCGGTGTGGATGACCCCTACTTAAAGAATCCCTTCCTCCGGATGAGGCTCCACTGAATCTCCAAAGTGACAGGGCCTCTGGTCAACCCCCTGACCACCTCCCTATGACAGAATCATCTCAATCCTCCTGGCCGTATCGGCCGCATCCTGGAATTAAATATCGGTACCTAACTCCCTGGCCATCTGGAGTCGGATGGGCTGAGCTAAACCCTCAATAAATCTCTGCACTCTCTCACGATCAGTGGGAAGTATCATAAGTGCATTTCTGGCTAGAGTGATGAACCTGGTCTCGTACTGAGTGACATACATAGATCCCTTCTGGAGGTGCTCAAACTGCCTCCTAAGATCCTCTCGCTGAGTAATGGGAAGAAACTTCCCCAAGAATAGCCCAGAGAACTGAGCCCAAGACAAAGGTGCAGACCCAGCTGGTCTGGTCAAGCAATAGTCTCTCCACCAAGTCTTGGCTGTGCCAGATAACCAAAAAGTAGCAAAGACAACTCCATTGGACTCCACTATGCCCATGTTCCGAAGAACCTCATGACAACTGTCCAAGTAATCATGTGGATCCTCTGACGGTGCACCAATAAATGTGGTAGTGAATAACTTGGTGAACCGATCTAGTCTCCATAGAGCATCTACTGACATAGCTGCACCCTCGGCTGCCGGTGCCACAATACCCGGCTGAGCTACTCCAGCTGTCTGAGGTGCTGGAGTCTGAAACTGAGTGGAAACCTGCTCCGGGGTATGAATAACAGGAGTCTAGGTCCCTCCCACAGCCTGAGAACCAGCTGGTGCAGTAGGAAGAAGACCAGCCTGAGCCACACTCTCCATAAGTCCCACCAAGCGGACTAGAGCATCCTGAAGCACTAGGGTGGCAATGAACCCCTCCAGGACCTGAGCTGGTCCGACTGGAATCGTCTGAGTAGGAACCTCACCGGCAAAGTCTACCTGTGGGTCCTCTACTGGAGCTGCTGCTCTAGCTCTACCTCGGCCTCTAGTATGGCCTTGGCCTCGGCCCCTCGTAGGAGCTGCTGTAGGAGGATCAGGCTGCTGATCGGTCGATGAGGAAGCACGCGTTCTCGCCATCTGCGAGAGAGTAGAATAGAGATTCAATTAGTATTCAGAACTCAAATGGCACAACAGAGAAGAGGAAATGTGAAGAAATTCCTAACTGTGCAGCCTCTGGGGGATAGGTACAGACGTCTCCGTACCGATCCCTCAGACTCTACCAAGTTTGTCCGTGAGTTGTGAGACCTAAGCAACCTAGTGCTCTAATACCAACTTGTCACGACCCGAAATCCCACCATTGGGCCATGACTGCGTCTAACGTTGAACCCGCTAGACAAGCCAACGTATACAATATCATTAACGTACTAACATTAAAAATGTAGAATTTAAGTAAAGCATCTAATATTCCTTTTTCAAATGCGGAAGTAGATAAATTCTGAAAATAACTCAAAACACTAATAACACGATTCGTTAACAATATCCCAGCACCTGGAGTCACTATCTCACGAACTGACTAAGAGGTTACTAAATACAAAGTCTGAAGAAATAATACATAAACTGTCTGAGAACTAAGAAAATAAGAAAAAATAGAAAGATAAGATAGAGGAGACGCCAAGGCCCACGATTGTCTGCGGGTCTACCTTGTAATCTCTGAAGTGGACTGAAGGATACTCCCTCAATCAGTTTCCACCGGGTCCAACTGCAGGATCTGCACAACATAGAGAAGTACAGGTGTAGCATCAGTACAACCGACCCCATGTACTGAGCAAGTGCCGAGTCTAAACCCAACCGAAGTAGTGGCGAGGCTAGACACGACAACGATAATATACCTGTACAGTTCTACAAAATATATAACAAAGCAGTGACAATTATTTAACAGATAAGCAAGGGATACGGGGACAAGTAAGGGGAAACATGTAATTAGCAAAATGAGATGTTGAATACAATAAATAAGCAAGTAAATGAATGGCACGACATCACCCTTCGTGCTTTACTCTCGTCCTCACTATGCAACAGATAGAGATATATGAAATGGATGCAATAATAAATGAAATAAATGGAACGACATCACCCTTTGTGCTTTACTCTCTTTCTCACATTGCAATAAATAAATAATGAGTGATATGAATGAATGACACGGCATCACCCTTCGTGCTTTACTCTCTTCCTCATATTGCGATAAATAAATAATGAGTGATATGAATGAATGGCATGGCATCACCCTTCGTGCTTTACTCTCTTCCTCACATTGCGATAAATAAATAAGGAATGATGTTAATGAATGGCACGACATCACCCTTCATGCTTTACTCTCTTTCTCACACTGCGATAAATAAATAATGAATGATGGTAATGAATGGCACGACATCACCCTTCGTGCTTTACTCTCTTCCTCACATTGCAATAATTAAATAATTAATGATGTTAATGAATGGCACGGCATCACCCTTCGTGATTTACTCTCTTCCTCACCCAAGTAATATCAACAACAAATCACAAACTTGGCAAGGAAATCAATTACCGGAATTCAATTCACAACCACCCGACACGGGGAATAACAATCAAAGTCAAACACATTTGCCCGACAAGGGTCTCAGCTATAACCAATTCCTCACGAGGACATAACTTCCCCAAAGAACTACTTCATAACACGATAATCATTGAGGCAATAACAAGGAATTAAGCAAAAATGGACTCACGGGCATACTTTGACACACAATGCATAGGTACTCGTCACCTTACCTATGCATTGAACATGATAAACATATAACACATAGAGAAAAATACATATTCCCTCACCAACGTTAGGCAAGACACTTACCTCGGGTCCAAAATATAGCAATCAACCCTCTAACACCGCCTTTCCTTTAGAATTCAACTCCGTAATGGTATTATCTAGACATAATTAACTCAAGTGTATCAATAATGACTCAATAAATCAATTCCATAGCCTAATTACCCATTTCCAAGCATTCTTCCAAAAATACTAAAATTCGACCCCGGGCCCGCTTGGTCCTAACACGAGGCTCGGACCAAAACCTAATTACCCATACCCCCACGAGTTAGAACATATAATTTGTTTTGAAATCCGACCCCAAATTGGGGTTGAATTGCCCAAAATTCCCAAAAACCTAACTCTACCCAAAACCCCTAATTTCTAGTTTGATTTTAGAATTTTAGGCCTAGATTCTAGTGTGAAATCTTGTAAAAAGAAGTTAAGGAGTAAAGAAAATGAGTTAGAAATCACTTCCAAATGTTTTGGAGAAGAATGAGTGTTTGGAAAATCTCCTCTTATGTTTTTAGGGCTTTGAAATATGAAAATAACTGAAATTCCCCTATAATTATACCCATTTCTGGTCCCCCACCTCGGTCAGCGAAAAAACGACCGCGGTCGTGAAGGCAAAAATCAAGAAAAGCTGAAGAAAACCCAAGAAAATGACTGTTGTGACATGCTTTAGTATTTTGACCATAACTTTCTCTGCAGATGTCCAAATTGCTATTTCTTTACCTTTCTGGAAACTAGACACGAAGGACTACAACTTTTGTTTCTGCGTCATCTCAAAAGTCTTTGTGGATCAAAAGTTATAGGCCTCCGAATTCGGACTAGTGACCCAGTCCTCCACCGCGGACCGCGAAAAAATGACTGCGGCCGCGAAGACCTTACCGCGGTCCGCGAAAAAAGGACCGCGGACGCGGTGGTAAGTTCTGTGAACTGTGTTCTGCTATATTTTAAGCCTAAAAACATCCCGGGACCTACCCGAAACTCACCCGAGCCCTCGGAACCTCAAACCCAATGTACACACGACTTCAAAATCATCCTACGGACTTATTCGGGTAATGAAACCACCAAAATAACATCAAAAACAATGAATTAAACTACAAAATATATAGAATTTTCTCAAACTTCATAAACTATCAAATTTTTTATTTTTTATCCGAAACACGTCGAATCAAGTCCGTTTCACACCAAATTTTACAGACAACACATTAACTATATCGAACCTGTTCCGGATGCCGGAACCTTAATACGGGCCCGTTATCACAGGTTTCACATCAAAGTTCACAAAAGTCTTTATTATTTTCGGAAAACGGTTTTCTTTAAAAATTCATTTCTCGGTCTTGGGACCTCGGATTTCGATTCCGGGCATACGCCCAATTCCCATATTTTCTTACGGACCCTCCGGTACCCTCAAATCACGGGCCCGAGTCTGTTTTCCAAAAATGTTGACCAAAGTCAACTTTATTCAATTTTACTATATAATTTCTTCATTTTATCAGTTTTTCACATAAAGACTTCCAGGCTACGCGACTGGGCTACGCACACATATCGAGGTGAGATTAAAGGAGGCTTTCGGGGCCTTGGAACACAGATTTAGCTAAATTAACATAGGATGACCTTTTGGGTCATCACACACAAGAATGGTAAAACTCACTCATAAGAAGCAGCCACTGAAAAGAATGCCAAGCACAAAGAGAAACATCATAACGAGGGGAAAACAAGGCAAATATAGCAACGATTCTATATATTCAAGCTCACAACCAGAGAGACCAAATCATTCCGGCAAGGGAAGCAGCTATAACCAAATCTCACTTAGACAATTAGCTTCACAGAATAAACTCAGCTTGAACAATGCTTTATTGATAGGCAACACCAAGGAAATACCATCAACATGGACGACTATCAACTAAACCTAAGTAGCACTGAAGGGAAAATCATAGAAATCACAATGTACGACTCACGGGCATGGTTGACACCACCGTATAGATATTCCAATTACTCATAAACAATTATAAGGCGATATTATACTAGTTTAATCAAATAGGCAGTGTATGAAGGAACATATAACATAACGGTAGGGAAGGAAAAGTATTCATTTAAGTCAATTAAGACCAAATAAGAAACAAAGGAACACTAAGCAAGTAATTTCTAATATGAGCAGGAAGAGATGAAACTAGCAATCAGGAACTCAGATATAACTTACAATTCATACACGGGGAATATAAGGACCTAAAAATCCTAAAAGGCCAACCTATTTGCAAATAAGTCTGAGTACGCACTCGTCACCTCGCGTATACGGGCTACAATCAACATAGAAGACTCAAACCTAAGGGGTAGTTCCCCCACACAAGGTTAGGCAAGATACTTACCTCGAAGATGACAACCTGGTATTGTAAATTGACTTCTCGGGCGAAAAGACCTCCGGACGGCTCAAAATCAACTAAAACAACTTCAAAATACACATAAAATGTATAAGGAACAATTCCGAATAATAAAGTTTCAATCTTTACAATAATATAAAAAACGACCCAAAAGTCGACCCCCGGGCCCGCACCTTGAAACCCAGAAAATTTTACAAAAATCCGAATACCGATTCCAATACGAGTTCAACCATACAAAATTTATCAAATTCCGATACCATTTGGTCCCTCAAATCACGATTTTTCATTTAAGAAGTTTTCTTTCAAAACCCACATTTTCTTCAACCCAAAACACAATTTAAATGGTAAAAAAAAGGATAAAATCATGGAATATATATAAATCTAGGTGAAGAATACTTACCCACTTGATTAGCTTGAAAATCCCCAAAAATCGCTCCCAAATCCGAAGTCCAAAACTCGAAATATGAAGAAAATGGCTAACCCTCGCTTAAATGGAATCTGCCAGGACTTCCGCACCTGCGACAACCTTAGCCGCACCTGCGCCCCCTTTCTGCTTCTGCGCCCAAGAGCCCGCTTCTGCGGCGCCGCACGTGCACCCAAATACTCCGCACCTACGGAGGCTGCCCAGTCCTCCTCCTTTCGCACCTGAGCACCCTTTTCCGCACCTGCGAAGCTCGCACCTGCGGTTCCCTATCCGCAGGTGCGGTCGCACCAGAACAGCAACACCAACTGCATTTCCAAACTTCAAACTTCTCGTTAACCATCCTAAACCACCCCGAGCCCCTCGGGATCTCAACCAATTACACCAATAGGTCACATACCAATACATGAACTTAGTCGAACCTCTGGAACACCCAAAAAAACAACAAAACACCGAATCAAATCTCGGATTCAAGCCTAAGAATTTCTAAACCTATAAAATTCGCCAACAATGCCGAAACCAACCAAACCATGTCCGAATGAACTAAAATTTTGCAGACAAGTCATAAATAACACCACGGACCTTCAACCACTCTCGAAATTCCCCTCCGAGCCCGATATCAAAATTTCACCTATCGGCCGAAATCGCCGAATTTCTAACTTTTGCCGAATCACCTCAAATCACTCTACGGACCTCTAAAACCAATTCCGGACACGCGCCTAAGTCCATAATCACCATACGAAGCTGTTGACATTAACCAAAACTCATTCCGAGGCCGTTTACACAAAAGTCAAACCTCCGATCAACTTTCATCACTTAAGCTTTAGAAATTGAAATTTGCCTCCCAATTCGACTCCGGATTATCCGGTAACTGAATCCAACCATGTGCGCATGTCGGTATTCCCAATGTAAAGTTGTTGATGACCTTACGTCGAACAAAGTTTAAATTCTCAAATGACCGGTCGGGTCGTCACATTCTCCCCCTCTTAAAACAAACGTTCATCCTCGAACGTGCCAAGATTCACCTTGAACTTATCAGATCACTGATTGTACACTTCTAACACACACACGCAGGTGATCCCACATCACCCCAACTTACATAAGTATGATGACACCATCACAACTGCAATATTAGCTTCCCCATCACCATTGATAAGCCTCATACCTCAATTTCTCACCTTCTACTCATTTCCAAAGGATCAAATTCTAAATCCATATACGGAATTAGCCTCAACCGGCTGCACCAACTCATGACTATACCCATAAGGCACGACCACATAACATAGCACATCACCCTAGGCTCAAATAACACTTTTGATCATAATAGCTGTCCGGAATCAACTCAGCATTGGCAATTAGCCCCCCCCCCATATGAAAGAACTCAGTTTCCAAGCCTCATAATACTGATAAAAATGCAATAACATGAAGACCTCATTATTAGACACCCGACTCACCGAGCCACAACTAACACCACCGGGCGCATATCCCGCAAGCTGAGACCAAAGAAGCGCATAACGAAATGACTGAATACGAAAGGAGAAGCATATAAAGGAACTATCAAACAAGCCCATATGCACAACTCTCTATCAATGCTGACTGCATGACAATATAGCAAGGAAAGAATATAAAGCAAATGAAAAAATCACAAGGATCTCATCCTGCTATAACTTCCACCGCGACACTCAGCCCGGTCCAAACATATCGAATCACAAAAGATTACGAGGGTCTCGCCCCCAACTCTAAATCACATACCAAATATATATATAATACCGATTAAAATTCCGCACTAACTCATCTCGGCTAATAAAATCATAACGCTCACTGAACTCACATCTCGATGGAATTCCAAAACACAACTCGTAAACAAAATACTTAGAAAAATCACGTTAAGCCTACCATGATGAACAACAAGGACTCACTTCTAGTCTCACCACACTCAATGATGAATAAAACAGATATAGACACGGGCTACCACTCATAGAATCTCCCAACAGGAGAAAGCATAAAAAATAGAGTGCAAAGCACGAAACTTACTCATAAATAAGCAACAAATAAGGGAAACTCGTCTCGACCAATAGAAATATAGTGAAATACAAATGGTGCCCCTCTGTAACCCATCAGAATATACCCCTATGAGCCTACTATATGAAACACATCAATGGGTCGGGCCTCCCCCTCTTGGGCGCCCTCAACTCACCTGAATACCTTGCTATAACACCTGCCTAAATCCTGGAACAATCTCTCACCCTGTGGCTAACATACCCACACTCAAAACAACTTCTCTGATGTCGTGGCTGTGGAGGCCACACAATACGAGTACTATGAGACCCCTGAGTACCTGAAACCCCATGCGAAGATGGTAATGCAACCGAACTGACTAACACACAAAAACCTCCACTGTGTCGTACCTTGCCTCCATAACAAGGACCAATAGATTTCTTCGGCCTTCGAGGCCTCCTTGCCTCCCTGAAATCTCTCTCCTGATCTCGTCTGTCCTCTCGCTCCTGGCCCCACATGTTCTCTAACCGGCGAGCGATCCCTACTACATGCTGAAACGAGGCATCCGACTCTAACTCTTACGTCCTGCTGAACCGAATATCATGCCTGAGTCCCTCAATGAATCTACGGACACGCCTCCTAACTGAAGCAACCAAGTGAGGTACATAACTGGCCAACTCACTGAATTTGATGGCGTACTCCAATACTGACATAGTGCCTTGATGCAAATTCTCAAACTACGCGCGTCATGCATCTCGGAGGGACTGGAGTGCAACTCCCTCAAAACATCTTTTAAACCTGAATCCATGCAAGTGAAGCTGACTCGGCCAGGCTACCCCAACTCATATGCCACCACCACTGACCAAACCACTACTCTGAACCTGATACGTGACAAAAGGAATCCTACTCGTCTCCATAATACCCGAAGTACGAAGAATATAGTGACACTTCCCCAGAAAACCCTGGCATCACCCCTCACCAATCCACTAAAAGATAGGAGGGTGGTACTTAATGTACCTTTCCATTGCAAGGTGTTCTTTCTCCGATGCTGCTGCCCTAACCACAGGCTGAGCTGAAACTACATCTTGTGCTGCCATGGAAACTAGACCCTGACCAACATGATCTCGCTGCTCTGGAGTGTAGACGGTGGGGGTCTGAACTCCTCCCCTGATCTGTGAAGTAGCTGCTGCACCTGGAATCAATCCCGCTTGAGTCAATGTACCAATTATACTTAAAAACTGCGCTCAGGTCTCCTGAAGTTCGGGGTAGCAACAGGCACCTCCAGTACCTGTTCCCCAACTAGAATTACTGGAGGCTCCTCAACGGTTGCTCTGGTAAGCATCTTAACTGCGACACGTGTTCATCGTCGGCCTCTGTCTCTGACCCTTGCAACATTTGTTTCGGGGTAACATCATCACGAACCGTAGCTCGTGTCCTCACCATCGGTGAGAGAATGGAACGATAAATTTCAAATTTCAAGATCAAAGAACTCGCACAATGGGAATAAAGGAAGTGAAATTCTCATAATAGTTCCGTAGCCTCTCGAAGATAAGTACAGACGTCTCCGTACCGATCCGCAAGACTCTACTAACTCGCTTATGACTCGTAGCACCTATGAACCTAGAGCTCTGATACCAACTGTCACGACCAAAATTTTCGTTGGGTATCGTGATGGCACCTAGTCTTAGGGACTAGATAAGCCTAACATTTAGAGAAATAACAACAATAATAAAAAAATCTAACAGTCTCGATATAGAAATCATAACAGAATTACAATGTTCCTAAAACCGGTAATACAAGTCATAAGCTCTACGAATTTACTCTAAAATTTCTAACTACCACTGTTCGGAATGAATACCACAGGGTATGTATAATATAATACAAGAAGATGACTCTGAAGCCTGCGAACGCAGCAGCAGGTTACCTTGAGTCTCCTCGTCAATGGTCCGCGCAGCTACTAATAATAATTACCTGGATCTGCACACAAAGATGCGCAGAAGTGTAGTATGAGCACACCACAGCGGTGCCCAATAAGTATCAAGACTAACCTCGGTGAAGTAGTGACGAGGACTAGTCGAGACACCACTGGTCTAATAAATTAAACAAGCATCAATATAAAAAAGACCGGACATAATATCTATCTAAAGGTTTTTACGATATGGTTAACAACATGGCAATAAACGACGGAAGGAATTACCGAAAACTAATCAACAAAACAACATAAAAATACAAGAAGAATGGACAGAAAAACACGAGCCAAAATTGGAAAAACCACCACACAATAAACACACCGGCAACTCAGCACTGCGTCAGTTTATCCACATTAGACTTTAACCAATATACCCAATAAATTGGTGAAAACTTTTAAACCGCAATTTATATTGAAAACTTTGAAGATATAGTCATTTCAGTATAGAAAGATCCTCGTTGAAACATACTTTCTCCGAATGTATGTATATATATATATATATATATATATACATACATTCGGAGAAAGTATGTTTCAACGAGGATCTTTCTATACTGAAATGACTATATCTTCAAAGTTTTCAATATAAATTGCGGTTTAAAAGTTTTCACCAATTTATTGGGTATATTGGTTAAAGTCTAATGTGGATAAACTGACGCAGTGCTGAGTTGCCGGTGTGTTTATTGTGTGGTGGTTTTTCCAATTTTGGCTCGTGTTTTTCTGTCCATTCTTCNAAAATATCATTTTCTGCAAGACAAATTCTTTTCAAATATACTTTTAAAATATAACTTTTCGATCATAACCTCCTCAAGATAAATCTACCGGAACTCATTCCGTAACTCAGAATTTGTCATGAAGTACAAGGGAAAAGCTCCCGGAATACATCCGTAGTCCCAATTTAAATATGCCATGCAGTATAGGGGGAAAGCTCCCGGAATCTCGTCCGTAGTCCCAATTTAAATATGCAATGCAGTGCAGGGGGAAAGCTCCTAGAATCTCGTCCGTAGTCCCAATTTAAATATCAATGCAGTGCAGGGGGAAAGCTCCCGAAATCTCGTCGGTAGTCCCAATTTAAATATGCAATGCAGTACAGGGGGAAAGCTCCCGGAATCTCATCCGTAGTCTCAATTTAAATATGAAATGCAACCACTGAGGAAAACAACCAGAATGCGACAGAAACAACATACATTGCCACAACAGGCGCATAAGAAACACAGACAGAATGCAAGGTGCGATGAGAAAATCAATACAAGGACTTGAATTACAAGAATGGTAAAAACTCACTCATAAGAAGTAGCCACTGAAACGAATACCAAGCACAAAGAGAAACAACATAACGAGGGGAAAACAAGGCAAATATAGCAACGATTCTATATATTCAAGTTCACAACCAGAGAAACCAAATCATCCCGGCAAGAGAAGAATCCTCTAACCAAATCTCACTTAGACAATTAGCTTCACAGAATAAACCCAGCTTGAACAATGCTCAGTAATAGGCAACACCAAGGAAATACCATCAACATGGACGATTATCGACTAAACCTAAGTAGCACTTAAGGGAAAATCATAGAAATCACAATGTACGATTCACGGGCATGCTTGACACCAACGTATAGATATTCCAGTTACTGCTAAACAATTATAGGGCGAGATTATACTAGTTTTAGTCAAATAGGCAGTGTATGAAGGAAGATATAGCATAACGGTAGGGAAGGCAAAGTATTCATTTAAGTCAATAAAGATCAAATAAGAAACAAAGGAACACTAAGCAAGTAATTTCTAATTTGAGCAGGAAGAGATGAAACTAGCAATCAGGAACTCAGCTATAACAATTACAATTCATACACGGGGAATATAAGGACCCCAAATCCTAACAGGCCGTGATGGCGCCTATCGTGGAACTACCGTGATGGCGCCTATCGTGGAACTACCGTGATGGCGCCTATCGTGGAACTAGACTAGCCAACCATCACATAACTACCCATTCGTTCGATTATAATAATTCACAATTCAATAATAATAGCAACCATAGCAATAAATAAATTTATTTAAGTCTTAGCATCCCAATAATAATCTGATAGTCTAAACAAAATCTCCCAAGACCGGAGTCAACATGGTCACGAGCATCTACAAAATAAAACTAACTCTACTAATATCCTAAATAAAGTCTAGGAGTGAAATGCTAAAACTGAATAAGGAAGGGAAGTGGAGAGGCTGTGGACGCTGGACAGCTACCTCGAAATCCCGTAAGCTGCTGATAATAAACTCAGACGACTACCGCTCTGAATCAATACTTGGATCTGCACACAGTGGTGTAGGGATTAATGATGAGTACGCCAACTCAGTAGTAATGAAAATAAATCACAGTCTGAGAAACACGAAACACACAACACAGATACACCAATTCATAAAAACAGTAGTAAAACACCAAGTCATATAAAGTATTTACCAAATACATAAGTTCGAAAACCAAAGTTCCAAAAAACCTTTGAAACAAGTATAATACCGATATATCTCAGTAAAATTCTCAGTAAAAGCCAGCTTGAAAATCAAAGTAAATCATAGTTCGAAAACTCAGTAAAACCATCATAAATCTGCCCCTCTGGCCATAATCATTTCTCGTAACAATTTCAGTATCAGCCCATCAGGAAACCTCACAATCACTCAATATTAGCCCATCAGACAACCTCACAGTCACTCAATATTAGCCCCGCGGGCAACATCACTCGTTAGGTACCTGCGCTCACTACGGGTGTGTACAGACTCCGGAGGGGCTCCTACAGCCCAAGCGCTATAAACAAGCCACATCATGGCATAAATCACTCACAATATTGGCCAGCAGCCACACTCATATCATAACATCCTCACAATATAGGCCAGCAACCTCACTCAGTCAGACACTCTCAATTTGCCCTTCAGGTCATAAATATACTGGGTTCTCGACCAAAAAACAGTGTTTTATTTTCAAGAAATAGTATCAAAATACTCTGAGTGTCAAACAATTTCACATAAAAGACTGAGTGAAAAATCATAACATATCAGTGAGGAAAATAGTAAAAACATCCCCCAAGGGGTAAAAGAGCGACACTAGGCCCCAAACTTGGCTTACAGCCCAAGTATATCAAAATATATCAATACTAATAAGCATAGACTTAAAAATTTGTTTCGCAACTCAATAGTTGCCTAATTAGGGAATATATTTCCAAAGTTCCAATCTCCAAAACCCGTGAAAGGGTGCAAAGTCCGGGGTTTCATACCCTCAGGACAGGATTTAAAGACATTACTTACCTCAAACTAGCCCGGAAACTATTCCGCAAAAGCTTGCCTCTCGAATCAACTCCCGAGTGCTCCAAATATATAAAGGTCGGACCTTTATCATCAAATTATGCTTAAGGGATGAATTTCAATTGAAAAATATCGATTTTAGCTCAAAACCCGAAATTTGCTAAAACCCGACCCCCGGGCCTGCGTCTCCGAACTCATAAATTTTTATACCAAAATGTTCTTCATCATCTCACGAGTCCGTACATATAAAGAACACTAAAATCGGAGTTCGTTTGACCCCTCAAATCGACCCATAAAGGTCTCATAATCTCAAGCCCTAACCCCACCTTTTTCTACAGATTTTTCATGATTTTACACTGATATTAAGGTCTTAAATCACCTGAAATTGAGTTATTAAGTCCAAAAAAGCTTACCTCAATGATGCACCAACGTTTCCCTCTTCAAAATCCCTCAAAAACCTCGGAACCCGTACAACAATGGTGGAAAAAGGGTTTAAATTCGCGAAGGCGGGTTTTTATACTTTCTGAACAGTGGTTCCGCACCTGCGGTCCCAGGTACGCACCTGCGACTTTCATTAAACGAGCTAACTTACGCACTTGCGCCCCCTTCTCCGCACCTGCGACTTCGTAGGTGCAATCCTTACTCCGCATCTGCGACTTCCCTGAGCCAGCCAAAATCCGCACCTGCGGACCCCTGTCCGCTTCTGCGGGCCCGCAATTGCGGTCAAACTTCCGCAATTGCGTAAATCACTGTGATTTCACACCAGCAGCTTTTTGCTGCAATTTCCAACTCCGAACTTTCCGTTAACCATTCGAAATCAATCCCGAGCCCCTCGGGACCCCCAACTAGACGTACCAACCCATTACATATGATCATTCAAACTTAGTTGCACTCTCAAAACACTCAATATAACCTCAAAACACCAAATCACATCGGATTCAAGCCTAAGAACTTTGAAATCTCTAAAATCCACCAACGATGCCGAAACTATTCAAAACAACTCCGATTGACCTGAAATTTTGCAGACATATCCAAAATGACATTACAAACCTGTTCCAACTATCAGAATTCCATTCCGACCCCGATAACCTATTTTCCACTGCCGACCAGAAATCACCAAAAGCTAACTTTCGCCAATTCAAGCCTAATTCTACACCAGACATCAAAAAAATATTCTGAAT
The DNA here is from genome assembly GCA_005239495.1 of Nicotiana undulata. Classification (NCBI taxonomy): domain Eukaryota; kingdom Viridiplantae; phylum Streptophyta; class Magnoliopsida; order Solanales; family Solanaceae; genus Nicotiana; species Nicotiana undulata. Next base: position 30,477 of record ML297716.1, read on the forward strand.
ACAATCATAAGTCCCAAATCACCTAACAAAGCTATTCGGGCCATAAAATCCGCATTCCGAGGTCATTTACCAATAAGTCAACTCGCAGTTGACTTTTTCCAATTTTAAGGCTATTTTTTAAGACTAAACGACTAACTCTCACTACAACCATTCTGATTTCAAGCCTACCAACTCTAACACATCAATAACAGTTAAACCAAGCTATGACAAGGCAATAACAGTAATTATAATGCAAATTCTATGTAACGACAGACCGGGTCGTTACATTCTCCCCCTCTTAAATAAACGTTCGTCCTCGAACGGGTCTAGAAACATACCTCGAGTCTCAAACAAGTGAGGATATTTGCTCTGCATCTCCCGCTCGGTCTCCCAAGTAGCCTCCTCCACTAGCTGACCTCTCCACTTCACCTTCACTGATGCTATATCCTTAGACCTCAACTTTCTGACCTCGCGAGCCAAAATTGTTACTGGCTCGACCTCATATAACTTATCATCCTCAAGCTGAACTGTGATGATGTCTAACACATGGGACGGGTCACCAACATATTTCCTGAGAATCGACACATGAAATACCGGATGAACACTCGATAGGTTGGGTGGCAAGGCAAGTCTGTAAGCCACCTCTCCAACCTTCTGAAGTACCTCAAAAGGACCAATAAACCGAGGACTCAGCTTTCCTCTCTTTCCGAACCTCATAACACCCTTCATGGGTGATACATTCGATAGTACCTTATCACCTTCCATAAAAGACACATCCTGGACCTTCTGGTCCGCATAACTCTTCTGCCTAGACTGCGCCGTGTGAAGTCGCTCCTGAATCAACTTCACCTTCTCCAACGCATCCTGAATCAAATCTGTGCACAATAACTTAGCCTCACCATGCTCGAACCAACCAACAGGAGATCTACACTTCCTACCATATAAAGCCTCATACGGCGCCATCTGAATACTGGACTGGTAGTTGTTATTATATGCAAACTCCGTTAGTGGAAGAAACTGATCCCATGAACCACCAAAATCAATCACACAAGCCCGTAACATATCCTCCAAAATCTGAATAGTCCGTTCCGACTGCCCGTCGGTCTGAGGGTGAAATGCAGTGCTCAACTCTATATCAGTACCCGTACGACCCTCCAAAACTGAGATGTGAATTGTGTACCTCTGTCAGAAATGATAGAAATTGGAACTCCGTGCAACCGAAAAATATCCTTAATGTAAATACCAGCTAACCTCTCTAAAGTATAAGTAGTGCTGACAGGAATGAAGTGCGCGGACTTGGTCAATCTATCCACAATAACCCAAATAACATCAAAACCCTTCAAAGTCCGTGGAAGCCCAACTACAAAGTCCATAGTAATTCGCTCCCACTTCCACTCCGGAATATCTAACCTCTGAAGCAAACCACCTGGTCTCTGGTGCTCATACTTGACCTGCTGGCAGTTGAGACACCGTGCTACATACTCAACAATATCTCTCTTCATCCGTCTCCACCAATACTGCCGTCTCAGATCCTGATACATCTTCGCGACACCCGGATGAATAGAATACCGCGAGCTGTGAGCCTCTACTAATATCAAATCTCGAATACCATCCACATTGGGCACGTAAATATCACCCTGCATCCTCATAACACCGTCATCACCAATAGTCACATCCCTGGCATCACCTCGACGGACTCTATCCTGAAGAACTAACAAGTGTCGGTCATCATACTGGCGAGCTTTAATATGATCATAAAGAGAAGATCGAGAAGCCATGCTAGCTAATACCCGCGGAGGGTCTAACAAATCCAGTCTCACCAACTGGCCCGCTAAAGCCTAAACATCAAGTGCTAACGGCCGCTCTGCTGCTGAAAGGTATGCTAGACTCCCCAAACTCTCAGCTCTGTGACTCAAGGCATCGGCCACTACGTTGGCCTTCCCTGAGTGATAAAAAATAGTTAAGTCATAGTCCTTGATAAGCTCTAACCACTTCCTCTGACGCAAATTCAAGTCCTTCTGCCTCAGCAGATACTGCAAGCTACGATGATCCGTGAAAATCTCACACTGTACCCCATACAAGTAATGCCGCCAAATCTTTAAGGCATGACCAATAGCATCTAACTCAAGATCGTGCACTAGATAATTCTTTTCGTGCACCTTCAACTGTCTAGACGCGTAGGCAATCATCCTACTGTCCTGCATCAACACCTCTTCCAAGCCAACTCTAGAAGCATCACAATAGACAGTGTAAGAACCCGAACCAGTAGGCAAAACTAGTACCAGAGCTGTGGTCAATGCTGACTTGAGCTTCTGAAAGCTCTCCTCACACTCGTCGGACCATCTGAATGGAGCACCCTTCTGGGTCAATCTAGTCAATGGTGAAGCAATAGAAGAGAACCCCTCCATAAAGCGACGGTAATATCCCACCAAACCAAGGAAACTCCTAATCTCAGTAGCTAAGGACGGTCTGGGCCAACTCTGCACCGCCTCAATCTTCTTCAGATCAACCTGAATACCCTCCCTATACATCACGTGCCCCAAGAAAGCTACTGAACCAAGCCAAAACTCACACTTGGAGAATTTTGCATAAAGCTTCTCCTCCTTCAATCTCTGTAACACCACCCCCAAGTGTTGAGCATGCTCTTCCTGGCTACGAGAATAAACTAGGATGTCATCAATGAACATAATGAGGAATGAATCAAGGTAAGGCTGGAACACACTATTCATCAATTGCATGAACGCTGCTGGGGCATTGGTCAGCCCAAATGACATAACCTGAAACTCATAATGACCATATCTGGTCCTGAAAGCAGTCTTCGGAATGTCAGAATCCCGAATCTTCAACTGATGATACCCCGACCTCAAGTCGATCTTTGAGAACACCTTAGCTCCATGAAGCTGATCAAATAAGTCATCAATACGAGGCAAAGGATACCGGTTTTTGACCGTAACCTTATTCAGCTGTCTATAATCAATACACATACGCATGGATCCATCTTTCTTTTTCACAAACAACACCGGTGCACCCCAAGGTGACACACTAGGCCGAATGAACCCCTTACCTAAGAGTTCCTGAAGTTTCTCTTTCAATTCTTTCAACTCTGCTGGTGCCATACGGTAAGGTGGAATAGATATAGGCCGGGTGTCTAACACTAAGTCAATACCAAAATCAATATCCTTATCAGGTGGCATGCCTGGCAGGTCTGCGGGGAATACATCCGTAAAATCACGGACTACAGGAACATAATCAACAGAAGGAGTCTCACTACTAACATCCCTCACAAAGTCAAGATAAGATTCACACCCCTTCTCAACCATGCGCTAAGCCTTTAAATAAGAAATCACTCTGCTAGGCACATGCTCTATAGACCCTCTCCACTCAACTCTCGGAACTTCGAGCATAGCTAAGATAACGGGCTTAGGGTGACAATCAAGAATCGCATGACATGGGGATAACCAATCCATGCCTAGAATCACATCAAAATCAACCATACTGAGTAACATCAAGTCCACTCGGGTTTCCAGACCCCCAATAAATACAAGACACAATCGATTCACACGGTCCACAATAATAGTATCGCCCACCGGAGTTGAAACATGAACAGACGTAACTAAAGACTCACGGGGCATCTCAAGAAAATGAGAAAAATAGGATGAGACATAAGAGTAAGTGGAACCAGGGTCAAATAAAGCCAAAGCATCACTGTGACAAACTGAGATAGTACTTGTAATACGCATCTGAAGCCATAGCATCTGGCCTAGCCGGAAGTGCATGGATACGTGGCTGGCCTCCACCTGCTCGACCTCCCCTTCTAGGGCGGCCTCTAGCTGCCTGACCACCTCCCCTAGCTACCTGAGTAGGTGGTGAAGTGACTGGGGATAAAGCCGAGGGCTGAACCCTCTGCTGAGATAAACTACTAGGACGACAGGGACACTGCCTCCACTCATGCCTGAACTCTCCACACTCATGACAACTACCTAGAGTTGGAGATGAAAACTGACGAGAACCCATGCCACCATGATAACCACCAGACGGACCATGCATATAAGATCCTTGATAAGATGATGCCCTAGAAGAACCCTGAACTGGAAGGGCACTAAATGATGAACGCCCCTGATGAGAACTGCGAGGACCCTGCCCCGAAGATACACCATTGTAAGCTAGGCGAACTGGCTGTGGAGGTCTAAATGGACGACTTCTGCTATGCTGAAACTGACCTCTAGAAGGGGCACTACTGAAGCTACCTGATCCCCGAGGCCTCTTGACCTCCCTCTCTTCACGATCCTGCCTACGAACCGACTCAATGTCCCTAGCAATGTCAACAACCTGCTCAAATGTAGCTCCAGACACTCTCTCTCTGGTCATCAAGATCCAAAGCTGATTAGTAAGACCATCTACAAACCTCCTAATCCTCTCCCTGTCAGTAGGGAAAATCTCAAAAGCATGTCTAGCCAACTCGGAAAATCTCATCTCGTACTGAGTAACTGACAACTCTCCCTAGCGCAACTGCTCAAACTGCCTGCTGCTCCTCTTTGTGGGACTGAGGAACATACTTCTCCAAAACGATCGTGGAGAACTGCTGCCGGGTGAGAGGTGCTGAACCAACCGGCCTACGCCTCTCGAATGACTCCCACCAAGTAAAAGCAGCACCAGCAAACTGATAAGTAGAAAATGAAACTCCGCTGGTCTCCAGAATACCAGCAGTACGAAGCATCTTTTGACATTTATCCAGAAAACCTTGGGCATCCTCGCCCTCTGTGCCACTGAAAGTCGGAGGCTGAAGTCTGTTGAACCTCTCCAGCCTGCGCTGCTCATCCTCAAGCATAGCAAGGACCACATACTCCTGAATTGGAGCAACCAGCTGAGCTGGGGCTGCTCCCGGTGCCTGAATACCCCGTTCAGCCTGCTCAGGTGTCCGGGAAGCTGGAGTCTGATTGCCTCCCCCGGCCTGAGCTGCAGTGGCAGTAGTAGACATAACAACTGCCTGCTAAACTGGAACACACCTTCAATATCTGAGCCAGGGTCTCCTGCCCGGAATAACAATAGGCACTGCCAGTGCCTAAGCCTGTCCCGCTGGAGTACCATCGGCGGGAACCTGATCCTGAACGATAGGGGATCCTGTGGCACTGTCCCGACTGCTTCGCGGGCTGGTCCCCTACCTCTACCACGGCCCCGACCCCTTGTGGGCATGGCTGGTATATGGTCACCCTGATCGGTATTGCGTGTCCTCACCATCTGTGAGAGAATGAAACAACGTAAGTTTAGATTTCAAGAATCAACAGATTAGCATGAAAGAGTTCAAGAAATTGAGATTTTTTTCCTAAGAGTTCTGCAGCCTCTCGAAGATAAGTACAGACGTCTCCGTACCGATCCGCAAGACTCTACTGAACTTGCTCATGACCGTTGAGTCCTATGTAACCTAGAGCTATGATACCAACTTGTCACGACCCCAAATCCTAACAGGCTGTGATGACGCCTATCGTGGAACTAGGCTAGCCAACCATCACATAACTACCTATTCGTTCGATTATAATAATTCACAATTCAATAATAACAACAACCATAACAATAAATAAATTTATTTAAGTCTTAGCGTCCCATAATAATCTAATAGTCTAAACAAAACCTCTCAAGACTGGAGTCAACATGGTCACGAGCATCTACGAAATAAAACCAACTATACTAATATTTTAAATAAAGTCTAGGAGTGAAATGCTAAAACTGAATAAGGAAGGGAAGTGGAGAAGCTGTGGACGCTGGACAGTTATCTCGAAATCCCGTAAGCTGCTGATAACGAACTCGGACGACTACCGCTCCGAATCAATCCACATCATGGCATAAATCACTCACAATATTGGCCAACAACCACACTCATATCATAACATCCTCACAATATAGGCCAGCAGCCTCACTCAGTCAGACACTCTCAATTTGCCCTTCAGGCCATAAATATACCGGATTCTCGACCCAAAAACAGTGTTTCATTTTCAAGAAATAGTATCAAAATACTCTGAGTGTCAAACAATTTCACAGAAATGACTGAGTGAAAAATCATAACATATCAATGAGGAAAATAGTAAAAACATCCCCCAAGGGGTAAACAGATCTGCACTAGGCCCCAAACATGGCTTACAACCTAAGTATATCAAAATATATCAATAGTAATAAGCATGGGCTTAAAAATCGGTTTCGCAACTCAATAGTTGCCTAATTAGGGAATATATTTCCGAAGTTCCAATCTTTGTAATCCAAAACCCGTGAAAAGGTGCAGAGTCCGAGGTTTCATACTCTCAGGACAGGATTTAAAGACATTACTTACCTCAAACTAGCCCGGAAACTATTCCGCAATATGCTTGCCTCTCGAATCAACTCCCGAGTGCTCCAAATATATAAAGGTCAGACCTTTATCATCAAATTATGCTTAAGGGATGAATTCCAATTGAAAAATATCGATTTTAGCTCAAACCCTGAAATTTGCTAAAACCCGACCCCCGAGCCCGCATCTTAGAACTCCGAATTATTTATACCAAAATGTTCTTCATCATCTCACGAGTCCGTATATATAAAGAACGCTAAAATCGGAGTTCGTTTGACCCCTCAAATCGACCCCTAAAGGTCTCATAATCTCAAGCCCTAACCCCACCCTTTTCTACTGATTTTTCATGAATTTACACTGATATTAAGGTCTTAAATCACCTACAATCGAGTTATTAAGTCCAAAAAAGCTTACCTCAATGATGCACTAACATTTCCCTCTTAAAAATCCCTCAAAACATAGGAACCCGTACAACAATGGTGGAAAAAGGGTTAAAATTCGCGAAGGCAGGTTTTTATACTTTCTGAACAGTGGTTCCGCACCTGCGGCCACTTAAGCGCACCTGTGGTCCCAGGTACGCACCTGCGACTTTCATTAAACGGGCTAACTTCTGCACCTGCGCCCCCTTCTCCGCACCTGCGACTTCGTAGGTGCGATCCTCACTCCGCATCTGCGACTTCCTTGAGTTAGCCAATATCCGAACCTGCGGACCCTTGTCCGCTTCTGCGGGCCCGCACCTGTGGTCAAACTTCCGCAGGTGCGGAAACCACTGTGATTTCACACTAGCAGCTTTTTGCTGCAATTTCCAACTCCGAACTTTCCGTTAACCATTCGAAATCAATCCTGAGCCACTCGGGACCCCAACCAGACGTACCAACCCATTACATATGATCATTAAAACTTAGTTGCACTCTCAAAACACTCAACATAACCTCAAAACGCCAAATCACATCGGATTCAAGCCTAAGAACTTTGAAATCTCTAAAATCCACCAACGATGCCGAAACTATTCAAAACAACTCCGATTGACCTGAAATTTTGTAGACATATCCAAAATGACATTACAAACCTGCTCCAACTGTTGGAATTCCATTCCGACCCCGATAGCCTATTTTCCACTGCCGACCAGAAATCACCAAAAACTAACTTTCCCCAATTCAAGCCTAATTCTACACCGGACATCACAAAAATATTCTGAACACAATCCTAAGTCCCAAATCACCCCGAGCCATAAAATCCGCATTCCGAGGTCGTTTACCAATAAGTTAACTCTCAGTTTTTCCAATTTTAAGGCTACTTTTAAAGACTAAATGACTAACTCTCACTACAACCATTCTGATTTCAAGCCTACCAACCTAACACATCAATAACAGTTAAACCAAGCTATGACAAGGAAATAACAATAATTATAATGCGGATTCTATGTAACAACAGACCGGGTCGTTATAATTTGCAAATAAGTCTGAGTACGCCCTCGTCACCTCGCGTATATGGGCTACAATAAACATAGAAGACTCAAACCTAAGGGGTAGTTCCCCCACACAAGGTTAGGCAAGATACTTACCTCGAAGACGACAACCTGGTACTCTAAATTGACTTCTTGGGCGAAAAGACCTACAGACGGCTCAAAATCAACTAAAACAACTTCAAAATACACATAAAACGTATAAGGAACTATTCTGAATAATAAAGTTTCAATCTTTACAAAAATATAAAAAACGACCCAAAAGTCGACCTCCGGGCCCGCATCTCGGAACCCGTCAAAATTTACAAAAATCCAAATACCCATTACAATACGAGTTCAACCATACAAAATTTATCAAATTCCGATACCAATTGGTCCCTCAAATCACGATTTTTCATTTAAGAAATTTTCTTTCAAAACCCACATTTTCTTCAACCCAAAACACAATTTAAATGGTAAAAAAAGAGGATAAAATCATGGAATATATATAAATCTAGGTGAAGAATACTTACCCACTCGATTAGCTTGAAAATCTCCAAAATTCGCTCCCAAATCCGAAGTCCAAAACTCAAAATATGAAGAAAATGGCTAACCCTCGCTTAAATGGAATCTGCCAGGACTTTCGCACCTGCGACAACCTTAGCCGCACCTGCGCATCCACAGGTGCGCATGCCCTATCGCACCTGCGCCCCCTTTCCGCTTATGCACCCAAGAGCCCGCTCCTGCGCCGCCGCACGTGCGCCCAAATACTCCACACCAGCGGAGGCTGCCCAGTCCTCCTCCTTTCGCACTTGCTCACCCTTTTCCGCAATTGCAAATCTCTCACCTACGGTTCCCTATCCACAGGTGCGGTCGCACCAGAACAGCAGCACCATCTGCATTTCCAAACTTCAAACTTCCTGTTAACCATCCTAAACCACCCCGAGCCCCTCGGGATCTCAACCGATTACACCAATAGGTCACATACCAATACATGAACTTAGTCGAACCTCTGGAACACCCAAAACAACATCGTAACACCGAATCAAATCTCGGATTCAAGCCTAAGAATTTCTAAACTTCTAAAATTCGCCAACGATGATTTCGAAACCAACCAAACCACGTCCGAATAACCTGAAATTTTGCAGACAAGTGATAAGTAACACCACGGACCTACAACCACTCTCGGAATTCCCCTCCGAGCCTGATACCAAAATTTCACCTATCGGCCAAAATCGCCGGATTCCTAACTTTCGCCGAATCACCTCAAATCACTCTACGGACCTCTAAAACCAATTCTGGACGCGCAACTAAGTCCAAAATCACTATACGAAGTTGTTGACATTAACCAAAACTCATTCCGAGGCCATTTACATAAAAGTCAAACCTCAGGTCAACTTTCATCACTTAAGCTTCAGAAATTGAAATTTGCCTCCCAATTCGACTCCGGATTATCCGGTAACTGAATCCAACCACACACGTAGGTCGGTATACCCAATGTGAAGTTGTTCATGACCTTACGTCACCGAACGAAGTTTAAATTCTCAAAATGACCGGTCGGGTTGTTAAAACAATATTGGAGAGAATGAGAGATAGTGAATTCTTATTGAATTTTGGGATTAATTACAATGGAATATGACCCCTCTATTTACAAGGAAAGAGTGACTTAGCCACCAAGTAAAATCCCTAAAATCTTTCTAAAATATAAACATTCACCTTAAATAGAATTCTATTTATAACAGCTAAATTGAATTCTAGAAAGAGTTTATTGAATTCAAGAAGTCTATTCTTGAAGTTGAATCCTAAAAACAAAAATTAGCTAACGAAGAATTAATCCCCTTTGATAGAAATTAAAAACAAGAGATAGATTGTAACGACCCGATCGATCATTTTGCGTTATCGGACCCCCGTTCCCCTAAATGAAACTTCCTATAGTGGCTTATTGTGATTTATGACTTGCGGGGATGGGTGGTTCGAGATTCGGAAGTGTTTAGAGCAGTATAGGAACTCTTAGTTCCTTAAGGTTGGCCTTTTTGGCCAAGTTTGACTTCGGTCAACATTTTTAGTAAGCGACCTCGGAATCGAGTTTCGACCGTTCCAGTAGCTTCGTATGATGATTTCGGCCTTGTGCGTATGTTAAGAATGGGTTTTGGATGGCCTGGGAGCGTTTCGGCACCCAATATAGAAATAAGAATTTCCTTAAGTTTGAAATTTTGGTTTGGAATGTGTTTTTGTGTTATCGCGGTCCGAACGGAATTCCGAGACCGGGAATAGTTCTGTTATGTAATTTATGACTTGCCTACCAAATTTGGTGTCATTCCGGGTAGTATAGGTCGATTCGGCGCATCTTTATAGAATTCAAGAAGTTGAAGTTCTTAAGTTTTGATTCTAGGGGTTTTGAGATGTGATTTTAAGTTTTAGCGTTGTTTTGAGTGGTCCGAAGGCTCGAGCAAGTCCGTATTATGATTTGGGACTTATTGGTATATTTGGATGGGGGCCCGGGTGGTCCCAGGTGCCTCTTGGGCACCAGACGAGGCTAAAAACCAGCCGAAGCAATTGCTGGTGCACCTGTTCTGGTGTGACCGCGGGTGCGGTGGCCCAGTCGCAGGTGCGACCCCCTAGTGGGCTGCCCATCTCTCACATGTGCGGAGCCGCTGGTGCGAACTCCTGGCCGCAGGTGCGATCCCAGGCCCTTTTGTCCATTTCCGCAAGTGCGAGATCGCAGGTGCGGTCTTTGAGCCGCAAGTGCGGAACCACTGTTAGGCAGTGTGTTTCTTTAAAACACGGGAAAGGCCCAATTTTTCTCATTTCTTCCTCCATTAGATACCTTGAGAGCTTGGGAAAACAACTTCACGACCTAGCTACTGAAGAGGTAAGTAAATTCTACCCTAGTGTTAGTTTAATACATGAATTACTAGCTAAATTAACTACTTAGTTAGTGAAAATTCAAGGAGTTGGGTAGTAGCCTAGGGTTTTCGAGAATTTAAGGAATTACCCGTGAATTGGCTATGAAATCATACAAAAATCATACATTAACGATCCTTAGGTTATGGGTGAGTGTTTCCTTCGTGAATTTTCAGAATCCGAGCGTGCGGGCCCGGGGTGAATTTCGGGATTTCTTCAAGAATGGTGAATTGACAAAATGATTAGGAGAATTCCATGCCTTGAGTATAAATTGATATATTTACGTAACATTTGATTAGTTTCGAGTCCTTGGGAGACGAGTTCGGAGTTTCGGGCGCATTCTTGACCAGGGGAGTAGGTTCAACGCGAGGTGAGTCTCCTTTCTAATCTTGTAAGAGGGAACTGTCCCCATAGATATTAAAAATGATTGATTGTACTTATTTACGGGGGCTGCGCACACACGAAGTGATGAGAGTCCGTGCGTAGCTACCATCATGCCTTATCGGGTAGTTTAGGACTCACCAACATGCTTTATCTGGTGTATCCGCGATCTTGTATGTGGACTAGGTAGTTTAATATCCTGAAAATTTGCATATACGAAGGCCTATGAGGTTATGTTTCGAAATTGGTATTATTGAATCCCTTTTTATGCTTAAAGGACCCCTATTAATTACCTGAATTCCCTGAGGATTATGTATATGTATACGGGAACCAGAGTCGCATGAATGATTTGGGAGCGGGCAGCCTTATTATTACGATAACCGCGCCGCATGTTCGATTCGCGAGCGGGGCACATAGATGCATCTATGGTTCGGGTCATTCGACCCTCGACAGTGCACATTTACTTGTCACGTCGTATTGGCCGTACGTTCACGGTCTGTTATATGTTTTGATAGATTATGAGAAGCCCTGTAATTGAACTGTTGATTTTGGGAAAAGGGAGGGTTAAACAGCTTGTATATCATGGAAAGAGGTAGTACGAGGGTACTAGAGAATGGTATTTAATGCTCATTTCTCTATTATTGTTCATTTCTGCTATTATTGTTTCGCCTGTATATACACATTTCATATTGTTTGACCCTAGTAAGTATCAAGTCGACCTCTCGTCACTACTTCTTCGAGATTATACTGGATACTCACTGGGTACATAATTTTTTATGTACTCATGCTACGCTTCTGTACTTAATTGTACATGTTCTGAGGTTGGTGCATGTGATTATCAGACCGTAGCTAGATTCTGATTATAGTTGGACCTGACTTCACGGTGAGCTGCTTCTCCTGATGATCCTTGGCAGCACCATGGAGCTTCTTTTGCTTATTTCCCGTCTATTTCTTTCAGATAGTGGGACTGTATATTGTATCTTTTGTATATTCTATTGGTATGCCCGTAAAACTTGTGACACTAGTTGCTGGCACACACGTAGTAGTTATTATGGATTATGGTCTGTATATATGGACCCACGCCTAATTATGATTGTTTTTGGCTAAAACTGGTTAATTACCTTGTTCGATTAATGTTTTAAGCTTTAACACTGGGTATATGTTGAGATGTATCATTAAAAAGAAGGAAACCTTAATAAGTTGAGTGTTGGCTTGCCTGACCCCGCTATTGGGCGCCATCACGGCCTGAGTTAGGATCTTGGGTCGTGACATAGATTATGAAATATAACCCCTTAGAATAACAAGAAAAACAATAAGCCTAAGCTTATCACCTTTCTTGAATACCTAGAAGTGATCTAAGATTTTGATAAGAGTTTAATCTTACCACTTTAAGTTGAGTCTTAGAGGTTGAAAAATAAATCAAAGAGTAGCCACACACAATAGTGAAAGAAAAATCTCACAATTTTTATTGATAATAATCTGTAATAATCTATCTAAAAACAAATAAGACACCTCTTATATAGGTAGGAGGGGTTATGAAATTAAGGCTAAAAAAATACGGAAATAAAGTCCTAAACTACTTTGGAGAACAAGTCCAACTACCTTAAGAAAAGGAAAAACGTTAGGAAATAAAAACAAAGTCAATCTTGAAAAATACTTCCAATAATCTTAGAAAAAGAAAATATAATCTTAACTACCTAGGAAAGCAATAAATCTAATATCAAAATATTTGAAAATAAGTTAAAACCAATCTAGTATAGTATCTTGAAAGTCCCAAACCAATCCTGGATAGGATCTTGAAAATCTTGTAAATCTTGGAGGAAATGTGCAAGCAACATGGCACCAACAGCACTCCACATCTAACACGCCTATTGGATATCAAGTAAGTCCTTTTTATGTTGTAAAATATGTCTTTATATAAGACTTCATGGGCTGTAAGTTTGGATAATTTTAGGTCCCAAATTGGTCCAATAACGGATTGATTAGGACCTTCTTCAAAGGATGTCTCTTGGGATCCAATCCTCCTCTTCTTGCACAGAAATTAGGTCCATAAAATAATTGTAACAGCTAGCCTATTCATATCCTTAATCCTTGAGCTTTTCCTCCCAATTAATTTCTTCTTTATTTGCACTTCTAACAGAATTGTTTTGAGACTCTTTAGCTTGACATCTTGTTAAAGCCCTCTTTTAGATTCCAAAGCTTCATCTTATCCTTGTATAAAGTTGAGTTTCCTAGGATGCTATCAGATTATGTGCAATGTCAGCAAGGAATTGTTGGCCGGAGTTTTATTTTCATCAAATGCTTATGTTATTTGGTCAGAGCTAAAGGAACGTTTTGATAAAGTGAATGACTCCTGCATGTATCACTTTCAGAGGGATAGTTTTACCCTAACCCAAGGTACATCCTCCGTTTCAGTATACTGCTCTCTGTTGAAGGATCTATGGGACGAATATGATTCTCTTCTGCCAGCTCCTTGCAATAATCCCAAATTCAAAGAGTTTAACGAACACTCCCGGTATGAGCGATTGTATCAATTTCTTATGGGACTGAATGAAAGATTTAGTCAAGCTCGAAGTCAAATTATGCTGAAACTCGATTGCCTAATGTAAACCAGGCTTAACCATGATTGTGGAGGATGAGATTCAAAAAATGATTGCCAGAGGACACCCTGTTAGTGAGGTGAACATTGAACCAACAACCTTGTTTACATCGGGGGGGGGGGGGATCCATCAG